>JANAVB010031617.1:23246863-23371863 GCA_029216955.1 Iris pallida
AATTTTTTGTTTATTATCTTCCCTTGAATATAAACTGTCCTCCTTTGAATTTTTGCTTCATTCCTAGTAATTGCTTCTTGTTTTGATCTGTCTTTATGATGGTTATGGAGACATGATCTCATCGCTCCGGTCCGGGGAATACTATCGAGAGGCTGGCCACCTCTCGTCCTGTCCATCAGGGCCTCGAGACCGCATCTCCTGTTGTGCCAACTCAGGTTGGCATTTCTGCTACATTGGAGGTGCACCTCTGCCTATACAGAGACCTTTCTCTCGTCATTCCCGATTTCTCTCAGCAGCAGCGGTTCATGCAGCATCAGCAGCAGACCCGAGGAAACCAGCAAGGGCAAGCTTTCGCCAGGACAGTCAAGGATGCACAGACCATTGGAGATCTTGCTGCAAGTTTCGTTCTTCTCGATTCCATTCCCGCAATTGTCTTTTATAACTACCTTGAAATTCGATTCCATCTGTTCCTTGTTGATTGATTAATTTTGTCATGCTGCTCTTTTGTTATATTTGTTTTTTTCTTTTCTTTCTTCTGAGAAAATCATATGGGCTAGGTCACCTCAGTTATGGGATCTAGAATCTTCGATAGTCGTGTTAGTTGGCAAAGTGAGGACATGTAGTCAGATTTTGGATGTATTTTTCGGGTATGGGAATTTAAGGTTTTTGTCGTCGCATGTGGCAATGCAAAAATTTTAAATACCATGATCCTAGAGGTATGTACCTTAGTCAAGGACTCTGTGATTATCGTAGCCTTGCTCACTAGCATGACGAAGACTCTGAGTAACATAATTTTGGACAGACGCATATGATATCAGATTGTATCTTGAAGGTTTTGAACATCATACCCTTCTGTTGTTATAAATAACTTAAGAGTAGGGATATTTTAGTTTTGTAGAGCTTATTTAAAGGTAGTTCCTTCATAGTATAATGATATGATGACTTGTAGAGTGCCTGTACCCTGGAGATGATAGTTAGCATTGGTATTAGAATAGTAACCCAGTGTAGATGATTCCCATGCTATCTATAATACCAACCAGTTTACGTATAGGATGTTAGTATGCCTTGCAGCCTTTATGATTCTTATTATTTACCCTTACCCTTACCAGTGAGGCTCCCATGACCAGAGCCTGCCCTTGAGTGTAGTTATAGTTTCACCTAAGACTGAGAGGTCTATATATATAGATAGATTGCAGATGATATTGGTATATGGGATATAGGTTAGTTGATATCTATAGGCCATTGTTGTATAGGGTTATAGACATGTTGTTTAGCCTATATTAGGTTCAGTTTTCTATTTTAGTTATGTTCTCTTTGTGTTGAGTTCAGTCATTGTTTGATCAACCTTTATAAGCAGTGTGCAGACCTTTCACTAGATACCCTGTTCCATTGGTTCAGGCTTGTACAAATTGTTTACTGCACTCAACTTTCATTACCTACCATATTGTATCATAGATTTCACTGGACCATTGTTCAGGCCCCAGTTATTAACTCACCAATATAACCATCAACCACTTGTCATATTCTGCACATCTGGAGTCAGTATCATGCATAGTAGAGGTCCACACTCATACTTGTCAGGTAAAGTCTATATCACTTAGGATATACTTTAGTTCACTGTTCTGTAAATCTTTTGTATCATACTTGTTTGGGATATCTTGGCTCAGTCAAGAAGACCAAGTTTTAGTTGAGATACTAACTTTTTTTGCTCACTGCATCACTTTAGTTCACTGTACTACACCTATCTGCCCTGCATTAGGATACATACTTCATGTATCAGAACCTCACATATCCTGTACTCCATTGGTCCTGTGTTTCATGGCACACCCTACACTCTTCATTATACACTGGACATCATCCTTGCATCCTGCATAGTATCTACTGCATAATAGACTGCATCACTCAATTTTAATTTCCTTGAATTAATTGGTCCAGTCCCTATATCATGTTGATGTTCAGTCCATGAATGGGTTTTGATATCAGACGTTGGAAAGACTTGATACTTACCACTCTCATGTAGTCTTGTTCCTTGAACTTAACTGGCCAATCCACTTCAGGTTTCATGTTCCTACATTCCTTTGGTTCAACCCTTCACATAGGAGTAGCATGAGTAATTGGCCCTGCTTTTGATCTGCTAGTCCTGTTCATTCCTGGTTCAGACCTTGCACATGTGTGATCAAGGGTACACTTCCTTATCCTACCTTCTTGAGTATTCTGTCATATTTCTTACCTATAGGTAATCCTGTATACACATGTGAGAAATATGTATATATATGAGTTATGTGTGGTACATGTTTCCTTGGGCTGCTGTCTTTGTGTCCATTATCCCTTGGTATTAGATATATCTTGTATATATAAATATATGTTACATATTTATATAAGTGCATTTATTAGTGGTGGATAAGGGAATATGTCATTATACATGTATACGATAACCTTGGGATGTGCATAAGTGATATTATATATGGGATTAGGTTGGGTTATAGTATGCTCTATATAGATATATATTTATGTAATATATATATATATATATATATATATATATATATATATATATATAGGTTAAAAAAAAAAAATATATATATATATATATATATATATATAGGTTAATTGATAACTTAGAGTGGGTTGGTTATGACATTGAGTTAGCTTATAGAGTTTGACCTATATAATTGACCCAATAGTCTAATATTGACCAATGCTTACTAATTGACCTTGTTTGACTAGACAGTTGACCACACCCTAGATTTGACTTAGTTGACTAAGAGGGTTGACCCTTGACTATGTTTGACCTAGAAGGAGTACTACCATCTTAATTTCGAGGAGGAAATTTTTATAAGGTGGGTAGGATTGTAACACCCAGTTTTCCAGATGAGGGTAATTTTGAAATTTTGTAATTATAATTATTATTTATTGATATTTATTTCATATTATGATTTTTGGTGATTTTTAATCATTTTTAAACTATTTAAAATCATGACTTGTGATTAGGGTGTTTCATCTACCACATTTCTAGTTTTGAGGGTATTTTTGTCATTTTTTGAATTATTTGAATTTAATATATAATATTTGGAATTATTGTGAATTATTGAGATTTATTAGAATTTATATGATTTTTGGTATAATTTAATTAGGGGCTATTCTAGACTTTGACTAGTGTTGACTTTGGAGCCTAACCTAGAAGCTAACCCTAGTTTTAGTGACTTGGGTAGATTTTTGGTATAATTTAATTAGGGGCTATTCTAGACTTTGACTAGTGTTGACTTTGGAGCCTAACCTAGAAGCTAACCCTAGTTTTAGTGACTTGGGTAGATCATGTGACCTTAGCCTAACTTAATTTAACCCATGTTTGGTCTTTTAGAATTTAAGTTAGAATAGAGTGGCTTTTAGTCATAAGCCATGACTTATGGTTTTGAAACCATTAATTAGCAACTTAAGCCCGTAGAGGCCCAAAGCCCAACCCATTAGCTAACCCTAACCCTAATTCTATGGCTGGCCACACCCACATAGGAATCCCCACCTATTTATACTCTCTTCCATTAGGTTAGCCTCCCTTTAGAAAGAGTTGCAAAGTTGGAAAGAAAGGTTAGTTCTAAACTTCCTAAAACCCTAGAAATTATATTTTAATTCCTTTTTCTTTCCAAACCAATTGCATTAGGTTCTAATTAGCTTCCTCTTACTGTTCATGGAGGCCAATCCATGTTGGAGAGCAATTTGGGAGCATTTGGCTAGCAAGGAGGAATCCCCCATTTGGAGCTTTTTCAAGCTTTTTGCACCTATAGGTAAAACCCCACAAATTGTATTAATATTTCATTTTCTTTGCATTTAGGGCTAGATCTAGGAGTCCCCTAGCTGCCCACGAAATTTGGGCACAATTCGTGTCCATTTCGTGTTCGTATCGGACATGTATCGTATTGATATACTAGTTGTTTGTAGAAATACCACATTGGAATTAATTTTCGTATTTTTAAAATGTAATTGCATGGATTTGTAGATCTAGGTGAGTGTATTAATTTTTGTGAAGGTGTTATGGTGTTTTGTGTCCTTGTGTGTCGTAAATTTCGTTTGGACACGCAGCACGAGCCCGTAGGCCGTGTCCTGCATCTCGGGGGCTATATCTCGGGACACAGGACACGTCGTGTCCTAAATTTTTGTGGGATTCATGGGGCATTGTCTACGACCATGCTCCCAAAATTTGGAAGCATCTCGTGCACCACGCAGGGAGAAATCGAGGTCGCATTGGTCGAGCACTGTCACGCGCGGGCTACTGTGTGCGTGCACAGGCGCAACTGACACGCGTGTCGTGTCGTGTCTGTGTGACTCGTGGACCCAATATAGGGTGTGTCAGACCTAGAGCTATCCTAGGTGAACCTCTGGACACAAACACGTGTCTTGTCGTGTCGTGTGTCGCGTGTTATACGTGCGTGCATGCATGAACGACGATTGTTCGTACACTGTCTCGTGTCTGTGGACACGTATTGTTGGACACGATTCGTGTCCAATTCCTGGACACGAATGCACTCTATAGTTCCCTCACATGTTTGTTATTAATTACCCAACCTTTTATTTGTCATTTGGATGTGATTCGAATTCGAAAATTTGAATTCCCTTTTTACTCTGTTCTTCACTTATACGGCTGATGAAGTTTTGTAAATTTTGAATTTTGATTCATTTTTCCTCCTTGTTTTATGATGTTAAACTGTTAGATTAGTTACCCACAAAATTGTTAGCTGATAGAAGATTGTTAGGTTAGTTTTGAATTTGTTTTTGCATTGGAGTTTGTGATTTGGGAGTTGAGTTGAGGGTTTCCTGTTATCAGTCCAGGAATCCTGAAAACTGAAACTGAGTTCCTCACTTGCACACAGCCTACATCCTATTACACACACTGTTCACTATTAACAACTCACACATTGAGTAGCATAAGCTGTCACACACTCACACATTGTACTCCTCTCTTACACACACACACACTGTTACCTCTTACACACTCCTACACACACACAGCCCAACACATTACACACACATTTGATTTCCTGTTTTCCTCACATTCCCTCACACCAGAACATACACTCTCATACACCTATATGAATGTATCATCTAACACACATTTCTGAAAATCATCTCACACACATGCACATATTACACACATTCTAAAATCAGCATTTCACTCATTCCCTCTCACATTCCTTCACTTGCTATCACATATACACACACATTCGTCACTTCTCTTCACCCACACTCACACACCTGTCATTGTTCCTGTGATGATTCACACACATGTGGTTGATACATATACTCTACACACACACAAACTCATATATGAATTTCTCCTCACACACAAATCATCTAACACTCACATTCCTCTCTTTGACACACACATGACATTTCACCCTACATACAAATCTCTCATAGCACACACACATGTGTATCATGACACACACATTCATCACATTCACACACACATTTATGTATTCTCCATGTGTGTATATATATATATATATATATATATATATATATATATATATATATATATATATATATATATATATATATATATATTGTGGGTAAATAGTTACTAGCCTACGTGTAATGTGTAGTAGGTTGTAAGGTTGGTTTTCATTTCCCTATTTGTATTTGGCCTATGGCCTAGGTATTTGGCCTATGGCATGTGTATATCACTAGGATAGGTGACTTGTGTGGAAATTAGTTAGTTGACCTAGAATTGACTGGTTAAGCCTAGGGTTGACCAACCTAGACTAGTTTGACCAAGTTTAACCTCGTTTGACCTAGTTTGACTTAATTAGACTAGAATTGACCTAGTTTGATTGTTAGGGTTGACTAGAGTTGACCAAAGGTTGACTTTAGCCTAGATTGACCCCAAACTTCATGTAGATGCATTGTAGCAGTCTATTTCATTATTTTGAACATGTAGTAACTTGTACTGTTTTATAGGAGACAGACACCACACCTCGGATAGTAGATATTCTTCAGATACTCAGACAGGCAAGTACATTCTCCGATCATTTTATATCTTGTTTAGGATTATATTTCCTGCTTTAGATTATCTTACTTGATGCTAACACGTTGGTAACATGGATTAGTACTATATGGATCCCATCATGAGATGTTATCTGTGAGGCCCGCCTCACTGTATCAGTATTTTATACGGATACATATTTATTTGAGCTATATTTCGTATTTCTTGAATTTTGAGAATATTTAAAGTTGCTGAATTGTCATTGTACGGATTCCTGACAATCGTCGGGTGACCCGTATACTGGCTTGTTTTATTTATTTTGGTATGAATCATGACTTGGTTTTAATTTGATTTGACTTGGTTTTATTGGTTTGGTTTAACATGGTTTGGTTTGGCTTGGACTTGGTTTGGTTTAGTTGGTTCCTTATGAGAGAGGTGTATGGTTTAGATTGAGTAGAGAGGAATGAATGGTGGAGATTGCTTGGGCTTGTTATATAAGCCACCTACCACTCTCTCTCCTCCATTATTCATTTCATTTTCCATCTTCATCTTCTTCTTCTTCTTTCCTTCTTCACCAAGGAGGAGAGGCAAGTACACCTTGCCGAACCTTGAACAAATTTATTTTTGATTGTTCCATCTTCTTCCTTGCATGATTCTAAGCATGTTTAGAACTTGGAGTTTTTGATTTTACCGGGTGGATTCTTGTAGATCTGAGTTTATATTATTTTCGGTTTTCTTGGGTTTTGATCTACCAAACTTACTTGTTTACGAAAACTAATTGATCTATGTTGTAGAGAATTTAATTTCATGCAGTTTTGGCTTTTGTTTCGCTTGATTTCGACTTCGGATGAGGAAGTTATGGCCAAAAGCAATTCTGGTCATTTCTATGTTCATCTGCAGCATGAGCAGCATGTCGCAGAAGGCGCATGTCGCAGTAGGCGCATGTTGCAATGAGGCGCATGTCGCAGTAGCCGCATATCATGTCGCAGAAGGCGTATGTCGCAGAAGGTGCATGTTGCAATGAAGCGCATGTCGCGGTAGCCGCACATCATGTCGTAGAAGGCGCATGTCGCAGTAGGCGCATGTTGTATGAAGCGCATGTCGCGGTAGGCGCATATCATGTCGCAGTTGAGCCACATGAAGCACATGTCGCGGTAGGCGCATATCATGTCGCAGTTGAGCCACATGAGGCACATGTCGCGGTAGGCGCATATCATGTCGCAGTTGGGCCACATGAGGCGCATGTCGCGGTAGGCACATATCATGTCGCAGTTGGGCCAAATGAGGCGCATGTCGCGATAGGCGCATATCATGTCGCGCATGAGCCGTATTAAGGCGCATGTCGCAGTAGGCGCATATGGTGTCGCAGTTGCATGCATGTCGCAGAATAGGCCGCATAATGCATATTTTGACTATTTCTAACTGTTATATGTTCTAAATGACTGAATTATGGCTCGAATTTCTTCCAACTCCCAACATGAAAGTTGTAGAGTTTTTTCTTGGCTTCAAGAGTATATATATAATATTAATTAACTGTGCAAGTTTCTTTTTTTTAATATGGAGCTCCTGATTGTACTGTACATTTTCTATTCTTGGCCTATATTACGACGACCCACTTAATAGCTTGTTATTTCTTAAATGAATGAAATTGACATGACTTGATAGTGATCCGCCGTGGTGCACTCCTGACATGATAACTTGACCTGACAAATTTGACATGATAACTTGACATGATAATTCTTGATAGTGGCCCGCCGTGGCGCACTCTTGACATGATAAACTTGACATGATAATTCTTGATAGTGGCCCGCCGTGGCGCACTCTTGACATGATAAACCTGACATGACATTCCTTGGAATGCTGTTGCGACGGCTAACACGACTTGACAAGATTGAATAACTTGGACACCGTGGACGATTGTGCTTGTACAAATGAACCCGTCTTGTCTTGCATCATGTCTAGGACGGGGACCCCTGAGTACCACGGTCAGGGGCACCCACTGAAACCGACTAAGGTTAACAACTAGAATAATCCAGTAGTCATGAAGAGATTTCCCAGCTACAGGCAATCCCGTTACCTGGGCGCGCTTGTGGATTTGTAGCCTGCCGACGAGTAGGGCACACTTCCAGCACACTGTCATGTGTTGCACCCTTATTGTACTAATATTCGCCTGGATAACCTGGATGGTCTGCAGGGCTTGTGGCTGTGGAATAATCTCACTGCATCTTGCTAGTAATTAGGCCTGTGATAACCCTAGTTAGTTAAAGTATCAAGCCGTACTTATTGCTTGGCCGTGAATGTTGGATAAAGTTCGATCAGTCTAGTCTTGTCTTGATCTTGTACTTGGTTGTTACATGTCCTGATTTCTTACTTTATCTTGCCGATAAATGGTAGGAGAAACCAAGTTCTGTTCAGACGAAGGGTTACAACCCCGGTCCTTGTTTGGTTTACGGGTTGTAACCTGGTTATCTGAATAGTCCCATGGTTATCTCATCGTATATCACCTTCCCAGCCTAAGTCTTGTTTAGATCCAGTTCCTAATTGTTTCCAGGATAATGATTGCAATGATTGTCACTCTAATGTATTGTACTCTGTATTGTCACTCCCTGTTTGTCACTCTCTGAGTGTCACTTAATGATTGTCACCTTTAGCAATAAATGATCAAAGACCAAGTTCTGTTCAGGCGAAGGGTTACAACCTCGGTCCTTGTTTGGTTTAAGGGTTGTAACCTGGCTTCCGGAATAGTACTTTTGTCCTCTCTTCGTATATTGCCTAGCTCTAGTTATTTAATATGTTCTCTAGTTACTTTATCTCACCTGTTCATATGACTACTTACTTTGCATAACTCTTAAAAGATCGTTTGCTTAACAAGTCTACTTTTAATTGTGTTTACTAAATGCTTTACTTACTGCCTTCTTATGTTCGGGTTAAGTGCATTGGTACTGCACGAATCTCGATCCTCCCTTACTTATTGCTTTCTCTCTCTATTGATTGCCTATGATTGCTGGTTTTAAGTACATTGTTCGGCCTCCTTTGTGGTACTTGCTATTTGGGGTCTGACCCCACTGGTTTTGCATGGCCAGGTTCTGATAGAAGAGCCCGAAGGATCTACCGTACCATTCACTCGACGGTGACCAGCCGGAGCACCAGAGTGCCTCAGTGGGCTCTTCTTCATTCTCCCACTGATATGTAAATTCTCTTCTTGTAACGTTTAGCCCCGAGCACGTGTTTAGCTCGTGTTTTGGTATTTTCCTTGATATTGTAGCCTACGGGCATAAACATGATATGTGTATTCTAGACTATAGCTAGCCCTTATCATGTATGACTAATATTCTAGCTAGTCATCAGTTCTGTGGTACTGGCTTCATGATCAGTCATGTATATATGGTTCGGGACGCCTTACTATTGTATGTATGATGATCGTACTCTTGCTCTTGTATAATTGCCTGTGATTGAGATACCTAGGATTGTTAAACCATAGGATTGACTGATGGCATGTAGAGTAACCCCCATGTCTTGACAGCTTATACGTGATTTCAGAGTATTAACGTACTTTGGGATTGCGTAGCTGGCTATGTCTGCCCCCGCTCTCCAGTATTCACGGTCAGGGGCGTGACATGGTTTTAGTGGTGGCCCACGCAGGTCTCGATTTTCAGATTTGTGGGGGTTACCATGTTTAGATATCTCAATCACGATTATCTTTATTGATCTCCTTCGGATTATTCTCTATCTCTAATACTTGACTTGATATCTGTTTTGATCGTTGGTCATTCCTGTTCCCATGATTTGATCTTGTGTCCTTCAACTTTCAAGGGCACTGTTCTTGATCCTTCTGATTATCTTGTTCGTGTTTTGCCGAGGGCAGCTCAGCATTCTTCAGCCAGGCCAGTTATGGAGGATCAGTCTCAGCATGCAGGCAGAGATGTCAGTACATTCCGATCAGCTAGTCGTTTCTGTCTTCGTATCTTGAGACAGGTGATAAAGTTCATGTATCTGTTTCAACTACAATGATACGTCCCGGGTAGAGTCACGTCTTGAACTAAGTCATTGGTACCGACTTACCTTGAGACTTGACTTTTATCTATTTTTGGGAGTCAGCTAAGGCCAGCAAGGACGTTGGTTCTACACAACTGTCTCAGGAGACATATTGATCCATATGCCTCCAGCCCTTCTTGATCATGATTGTATTTGTTCTTGTGCATTTATTTACCGCTTACGCATTTAATTACATTACTGATTGTTTTACTTTACTTATATGCCGTGCTTGATTTATTGAGATTGTTGAGTTCCTGGAGCTTTTGTTTTGTTATCTTGCTCGACTAGCCTCAGGAAATTCCGAGGACGGAATTTTTTTAAGGGGTGGAGAGTTGTAAGGCCCGCTCACTGTATCAGTATTTTATACGGATACATATTTATTTGAGCTATATTTTGTATTTCTTGAATTTTGAGAATATTTAAAGTTGTTGAATTGTCATTGTACGGATTCCTGACAATCGTCGGGTGACCCGTATACTGGCTTGTTTTATTTATTTTGGTATGAATCATGACTTGGTTTTAATTTGATTTGACTTGGTTTTATTGGTTTGGTTTAACATGGTTTGGTTTGGCTTGGACTTGGTTTGGTTTAGTTGGTTCCTTATGAGAGAGGTGTATGGTTTAGATTGAGTGGAGAGGAATGAATGGTGGAGATTGCTTGGGCTTGTTATATAAGCCACCTACCACTCTCTCTCCTCCATTATTCATTTCATTTTCCATCTTCATCTTCTTCTTCTTCTTTCCTTCTTCACCAAGGAGGAGAGGCAAGTACACCTTGCCGAACCTTGAACAAATTTATTTTTGATTGTTCCATCTTCTTCCTTGCATGATTCTAAGCATGTTTAGAACTTGGAGTTTTTGATTTTACCGGGTGGATTCTTGTAGATCTGAGTTTATATTATTTTCGGTTTTCTTGGGTTTTGATCTACCAAACTTACTTGTTTACGAAAACTAATTGATCTATATTGTAGAGAATTTAATTTCATGCAGTTTTGGCTTTTGTTTCGCTTGATTTCGACTTCGGATGAGGAAGTTATGGCCAAAAGCAATTCTGGTCATTTCTATGTTCATCTGCAGCATGAGCAGCATGTCGCAGAAGGCGCATGTCGCAGTAGGCGCATGTTGCAATGAGGCGCATGTCGCAGTAGCCGCATATCATGTCGCAGAAGGCGCATGTCGCAGAAGGCGCATGTTGCAATGAAGCGCATGTCGCGGTAGCCGCACAGCATGTCGCAGAAGGCGCATGTCGCAGTATGCGCATGTTGCATGAAGCGCATGTCGCGGTAGGCGCATATCATGTCGCAGTTGAGCTACATGAAGCGCATGTCGCGGTAGGCGCATATCATGTCGCAGTTGAGCCACATGAGGCGCATGTCGCGGTAGGCGCATATCATGTCGCAGTTGGGCCACATGAGGCGCATGTCGCGGTAGGCGCATATCATGTCGCAGTTGGGCCACATGAGGCGCATATCGCGATAGGCGCATATCATGTCGCGCATGAGCCGTATTAAGGCGCATGTCGCAGTAGGCGCATATGGTGTCGCAGTTGCATGCATGTCGCAGAATAGGCCGCATAATGCATATTTTGACTATTTCTAACTGTTATATGTTCTAAATGACTGAATTATGGCTCGAATTTCTTCCAACTCCCAACATGAAAGTTGTAGAGTTTTTTCTTGGCTTCAAGAGTATATATATATAATATTAATTAACTGTGCAAGTTTTTTTCTTTTAATATGGAGCTCCTGATTGTACTGTACATTTTCTATTCTTGGCCTATATTGCGACGACCCACTTAATAGCTTGTTATTTCTTAAATGAATGAAATTGACATGACTTGATAGTGACCCGCCGTGGTGCACTCCTGACATGATAACTTGACCTGACAAATTTGACATGATAACTTGACATGATAATTCTTGATAGTGGTCCGCCGTGGCGCACTCTTGACATGATAAACTTGACATGATAATTCTTGATAGTGGCCCGCCGTGGCGCACTCTTGACATGATAAACCTGACATGACATTCCTTGGAATGCTGTTGCGACGGCTAACACGACTTGACAAGATTGAATAACTTGGACACCGTGGACGATTGTGCTTGTACAAATGAACCCGTCTTGTCTTGCATCATGTCTAGGACGGGGTCCCCTGAGTACCACGGTCAGGGGCACCCACTGAAACCGACTAAGGTTAACAACTAGAATAATCCAGTAGTCATGAAGAGATTTCCCAGCTACAGGCAATCCCGTTACCTGGGCGCGCTTGTGGATTTGTAGCCTGTCGACGAGTAGGGCACACTTCCAGCACACTGTCATGTGTTGCACCCTTATTGTACTAATATTCGCCTGGATAACCTGGATGGTCTGCAGGGCTTGTGGCTGTGGAATAATCTCACTGCATCTTGCTAGTAATTAGGCCTGTGATAACCCTAGTTAGTTAAAGTATCAAGCCGTACTTATTGCTTGGCCGTGAATGTTGGATGAAGTTCGATCAGTCTAGTCTTGTCTTGATCTTGTACTTGGTTGTTACATGTCCTGATTTCTTACTTTATCTTACCGATAAATTGTGGGAAAAACCAAGTTCTGTTCAGACGAAGGGTTACAACCCCGGCCCTTGTTTGGTTTACGGGTTGTAACCTGGTTATCTGAATAGTCCCATGGTTATCTCATCGTATATCACCTTCCCAGCCTAAGTCTTGTTTAGATCCAGTTTTTAATTGTTTCCAGGATAATGATTGCAATGATTGTCACTCTAATGTATTGTACTCTGTATTGTCACTCCCTGTTTGTCACTCTCTGAGTGTCACTTAATGATTGTCACCTTTAGCAATAAATGATCAGAGACCAAGTTCTGTTCAGGCGAAGGGTTACAACCTCGGTCCTTGTTTGGTTTAAGGGTTGTAACCTGGCTTCCGGAATAGTACTTTTGTCCTCTCTTCGTATATTGCCTAGCTCTAGTTATTTAATATGTTCTCTAGTTACTTTATCTCACCTGTTCATATGACTACTTGCTTTGCATAACTCTTAAAAGATCGTTTGCTTAACAAGTCTACTTTTAATTGTGTTTACTAAATGCTTTACTTACTGCCTTCTTATGTTCGGGTTAAGTGCATTGGTACTGCACGAATCTTGATCCTCCCTTACTTATTGCTTTCTCTCTCTATTGATTGCCTATGATTGCTGGTTTTAAGTACATTGTTCGGCCTCCTTTGTGGTACTTGCTATTTGGGGTCTGACCCCACTGGTTTTGCATGGCCAGGTTCTGATAGAAGAGCCCGAAGGATCTACCGTACCATTCACTCGACGGTGACCAGCCGGAGCACCAGAGTGCCTCAGTGGGCTCTTCTTCATTCTCCTACTGATATGTAAATTCTCTTCTTGTAACGTTTAGCCCCGAGCACGTGTTTAGCTCGTGTTTTGGTATTTTCCTTGATATTGTAGCCTACGGGCATAAACATGATATGTGTATTCTAGACTATAGCTAGCCCTTATCATGTATGACTAATATTCTAGCTAGTCATCAGTTCTGTGGTACTGGCTTCATGATCAGTCATGTATATGTGGTTCGGGACGCCTTACTATTGTATGTATGATGATCGTACTCTTGCTCTTGTATAATTGCCTGTGATTGAGATACCTAGGATTGTTAAACCATAGGATTGACTGATGGCATGTAGAGTAACCCCCATGTCTTGACAGCTTATACGTGATTTCAGAGTATTAACGTACTTTGGGATTGCGTAGCTGGCTATGTCTGCCCCCGCTCTCCAGTATTCACGGTCAGGGGCGTGACATTATCCCTCGCGGGAGCATCAGATACTCTTGTCTCGTGTGTTTCACTTACATCATATATCTCTTGCTTCTATTATCATGAATCTTCGGAAATCAGCTAGTGACTCATGTACTCTCCTGATCACCGAGCCTTCACGAATCAATTCATGAATCACCCTATACGGGTCACGTAGTTTAGTCATGAATCTTAACGTAACTTGACTGGATCCTTGTATATTGATTGGGGTACGGGAGAGTATGAATGGTCATGTAAATAAATATCCAAAGTAGTGTAGTCATGAATCACTCTTAGTGTAGTCATGAATCAGACCTAAGCCATTCACATGTTCATCTTGTACTCTGAATCACTAGCACTGTCTCCTTTATATATCATAGATATTTACTTACAGTCTCTCTTTTACATTATGCTATTCTTTCAGTTTCCTGTGTTTTATTCTCTAGCATGATTATATTTTCTTTCTTGCTATGACTTGTTGAGATGTATTGTGCTCGCTCCTGTCCTGACTGGACCTGTTAAAAATTTTATAGTGAATGATGAGGCTCTGGTGTCTACCCATTATGGTGCAGCTTAGACAACACTTGTGACTTGGACCCAATTGCAGTAGAGGATCTACCACCAGTAGTTTAGACTGCTAGCTTAGACTCTTACCTTGTCTTTCTCATTGATACATTATTGTATATGTACTGGGAGTTGTTTTATCTGATATTTATGGAGATGTCATTTTAGACACTTAGACTTCTACCTGATTGTATCTCTGTGGATTCATTTCGTTCCATATCTATCTATTTTTTTTATCGTACTCTACCTTAGATGTGATTGAGACTGTATTGCTATGTCACCTCCATTCGAAGTGTATATAATGTACAGGTACCTTTATATTGTTAGATGATTAACCTAGGACAGCGTTCTACCGCCGACACTATGGCGTAGACTGGGCGTTGTTACGTACTCGTACCCTCACAGTGGGTGCGGGTCGTGACAGTTTCTCCTATGACATATCTGTGGAAGATATGTCTTTAATAGGAACAGTGATAAAAGAGCTGGACGAGAACCAAGTCCAATCGGCTCATCCTCCTGCAGGTACATTGCCTTTGCGCCTCTCTTCGGATGAGATCTTTAGACTTCGATTTTACGTGCTGCTGACCACGTCTGTGTGTTCCCTTGTAGACAAGAAGAAAGAGTCCCTTGTGGAGATAGTCCCCGCCATTGGAAGAGGGACAGAAGTTGTTCCCGGCTTCTCCAAATCTGCTACGGTGGAGGGAGCCGTTAGTGAGCCGATATTGGCTTCAGAAAGAGAGGTCGAGCAGCCTGCTGAGGGGGCTGTTGCTGAATCCGCCCCTATTTCGGCTGAGTTTGTGAAAGAAACCATGCCCGATGTTGGTCGGGGCCCTGACATTATTCCCCTTGAATAGTCCGGGCCTGCTCTTGGTTTCCCTGAAACCAAGGTTGACGGCGCAGCCCAAGTTGGAGTTGAGCAAGCCGTAGGTATGAAATTACAACCTTTTCGTATTTTCCTCCATCTTTTTCTGGTTACTGATGTATATTGTTTTCTTTGTCAGGTTCGGCTTCTTATCAGGCGTTCCTTCCAGAAGTGGAAGAAACTTTCCAAGCCTCTTCTCCGATGACCTCCACCGAAGATGAAGAGATGGCCTAGGAAGTTGTCAGAGCTTTCAACTCCGTATTGAAAGTGAAGCTTCATGGGATCCTGAATCGGAATGCTGTCTTCTGCCCTGTAAAGGCTGTTACAGAGTGCCAAGTGGCGACCCTCGAGAGCATAGCTGGCTATGAAAAGTGGGCCAACATTCTGAGAAAGGTCCTGAATGACCTGGAGGGTCAGGTGGCCAGGTTTCGAGACATCAAACAGCAGAGTCCGACATCAATGTTCCGTACAGAGGATGATGCTTTGATGATAGCTCTTGCGGAGGAGAAGGCTACCTTCCAGGCAAGGAAGGACGCCCATGTCCAGGAGATTAGCGAGATGGCTGACCATTATGGCCAGTTCAATGTTGCGAGTGAGGCCCGTGCTACCTCGAAGCACAGGCTGGCAGTGCAAATCACTGAGAAGCACAATCATATTGTGCAGGTCATGAACGAGATCGCCCAGCTGGAAGCTGACTTGAGGGCGGCAACATCTGAACAGGAGAATTATTTATCCCAGGCTGCTATGACTGCCACCGCTTCTGCCCATTTACAAGAACAGCTGGCGAAGTTGGAGGGGGAGCATCAGAGTCTGATCCTCTTTGAAGATGAAGTCGCTCGTTAAGAAGAGGCACGGCATCGAGCTGCTGTGAAATCTGAAGCCGAGATTGTTACTCTGAGGGACAGCATAAACCGTCTATGTATCCCATAGATCTTTATAACTTTCTCTTTTTTGGCCGTCACAGCTCTTGTACCTTTTTTTTATAAAATATAGACTCTTTCTAGAAGTGAATGTGGTTTTGTTGAAATATTGATGCTAGAGGTAATATGGATGTAGTAGAGATATTTCTCGTAGGTATTCCGCTGGGGAATTTTGATGTGGACCTATTATCCATTTTATATTCAAGTTATTCGAATATAGATAATAAGTTGAATGAAGCTGCTATTAGAGGTAATATGGACATAATAGCAGAGGATGTTCTATATCTGACCAGAGGTAATATGGACGTGGAAAGATATGAAACATTAGGTAGGAGTGGATAGTTCAGAGGTAGTATGGACATGACTATCTTTGATGAATGCTTTGCTCAGAGGTTATGTGGACGTGGCAAAACATTTGATCATTCCGCTGGGGAAATAATTATCAGAAAACAATTCAGAGGTAATTGGGACGTGATTTGTTTTCGTCAAACCGAGTTTGGACGGAGTCAAAAACAGAAATGATTCCTCTGAAAAAAATATTTAGAGGACCTATTATCCAGGGCATATTCAAGACTCTTGAAATACGGATAATTGTTTGATAGTTTTTTTGGAATCATATAAACATCGCACTTTACATTTACATGACTGAATATATGTGAACATTAAGAGGTTACACATAGTATTTCTTCAGGAACTTGCTATTAATAGGCATCATGAGCAAGTCACCATCGGGCTTGGTTAGCCGATACGTACCATTAGAATACACCGATTCTATGATGAAATGACTTTCCTATTTCGACTGGAATTTCTCTTTTGTTTTGTGCGTCATGACCGTCGGTCTTCTCACTGCTAGGACCAGATCACCGACTTGGAAGATCCTTTCCTTCACTTTTTTTATTGAAGGCTCTGGAAAGGCGTGCTTGGTATAGCTCAATGCGCTGCTGAGCTAACAAGCGTTTTTCGTCTAGCGCTTCGACCTCTTGGAGTCGCAGATGGTAGCTCTCTTCAGTAGTCAACTCGCTGACTAGGGCTACCCGAAGAGAGGGAATCTAGATTTCTAGAGGAAGAACTGCTTCGCTCCCATAAACCAGAGAGAATGGCGTACTGCCTGTTGGAGTCCGAATCGTTATACGATAGGACCATAGACATTCACCGAGCTTCTCGTTCTAATCGCGCTTATTTGAAGACACGAACTTCTTGAGAAGTTTTATGATGGTTTTATTGAAGGCTTCTGCTAGCCCGTTAGCCGCTGGATTGTAGGCAGTAGAGGCTACGTTCTGGATTCGATTCTTATCGTAGAACCGATAGAATGCATGGCTTGCGAACTGTGGACCATTATCATAGATGATCCTGTGAGGTAGGCCAAAGCCGTAGATGACGTGATGTTTGATGAAACTGATCACGTTTGACATCTTCACTTCCGTAAGCGGTATAGCTTCCGCCCATTTGGAGAAGTAATCGGTTATAGCTAGGATGAACCGATGTCCTTTGGAGGATGGCGGGCTGATCGGTCCTATGACATCCATACCCTAGGCTTTAAATGGCCAAGATGCTGCCGTCGGGTGTAGAAACTCTGAAGGTTGATGAATGAAGTCGGCGTGGAACTGGCAAGCTCTATACTTCTTCGTATTTCAACAGCATTCGCTATCATTATGGGCCAGTAATAACCCATTCGCTTGAGGCAATCTTGTAATTTAGGGCCTGGTTGATGTGCACCACAAACTCCATCGTGAGCCTCCCAGAGTGCATGCTTGGCTTCTGTGTCTGATAAGCATCGTAACAGTAGCCCGTCGTAAGAACGTCAATACAGCAACTTGGTAGCTGTGTTGTAGTAAAATCTGAGGGATTGTCTTTGGATGGATACTGCCTCCTTTGGGTCCTCAGGGAGGATTCCATAGACATTGTAGTCTATGAAAGGAAATCTCCAGTTTCTAGCATCGATGTTTGTTTTTGCTGCATAACTGTGATGAATATGCAAGGCATCTTTTACACAGAATAGTTTTCGACTAGACACTGTGATCGACTGCTGTGTATTGGTAGAAACGATCAAGGAAGCAGTAAGACCGGCTAGAGCATCTGCTTCTATATTCTGTAGTCGAGGCATGTGCTCGATGAAGAATCCAGCGAAAGTAGATGCCAGCTTGATTGTTGTTCTGTGGTAGGGGATGAGATCTTCGTGCCGAACTTCATAATCCCTTCGGACTTTACTAACTATTAGCTTGGAATCACCGTAAGCCTATAGATAGTCAACTCCCAGTTGCTTTGCCAGTTGCAGGCCGATTAATAGGGCATTATATTCGGCCACGTTGTTGGTGCATGGTTCCACGAGAGAATATGCACGTTGTATAACTAAATGATCAGGTGACACAAGCACGACACCTACTTCAGCCATGATATTCCTTTTGGGTCCTATTCTTGATGCATCGTCAAATAACATTCGCTAAATGGGGATTTCTTCAGTTGCAGTGTTAGATTCTACCACTACGTCGGGGATTTTGTCGTAGAGCTTGGACGACTCCGACACCGGATGAGCTGCTAGGAAATCAGCTAATGCTTGGCCTTTTACTGTCTTCTAAGAAACGAAGATCATATCATATGGAGTCAACAAGATTGCCCATGTAGCTAAATGGGAATTGAGAGAGTCCGGTTTAGTCATGAGTATTCTGAGAGGGTTGACTTTAGATATAATATGGATACTCTACCGGTGTGTATCTGTGCTCGGCACCCACCATTGTACGGCTGAAGTAGTAGATTGCCTGTTCATGGCCTCCTTCATTCTTCTGAGCTAAGTGGACGCCAAGGAAATGATCTATAGCGCAGACATATAGTAAGAAGGGCTTCCCCATTATTGGAGCTACCAATACTGGAGGGCTTGTAAGATATGCCTTGATATTGTCGAATGCACGTTGATATTGTTCAGTGCAGACGAAAGATACGCCTTTCTTCATGAGATGAGTGAATGGTTGACACCTTCCGGAGAGGTTCGAAATGAATCGTCTGATGTAGGCTAGCCTTCCTTGTAGTCCGCGTAGCTCTTTGAGGTTTCTTGGAGGATGCATGTCGAAAATAGCTTTCACTTTCTTCGGGTCCAGATGTATACCCTTTGAAGTGATGACGAAACGAAGGAACTTGTCGCTGGAGACTCCCAGAGAAGACTTGGTTGGATTCATCTTGATTTGGTGTGCACGCATTAGTTCGAACACCGTTCTCAAGTCTTGGAGGTGGTTGCCCTTGAGACGACTTTTGACTGCGATATCGTCTACGTAGTACTCCACGGTTTTGTACAAATTATCGCAAAAAATTATGTTCATGGCTCGCTGGTATGTTGTCCCTGCATTTTTCAATCCAAAGGGCATCACCGTATAGCAGTATACCCCCAATGGTGTTTGAAAAGATGTGTACTTCTCATCGTCGGGGAACATCTTGATCTGGTTGTAGCCTGAGAAACCATCCATGAAGGACATCCGCTCGAAGTCGCAAGTGTTGTCGATCATTACTTCAGTGATCGGTAGAGGAAACTCATCTTTTGGTCATGCAGAGTTCAAATTATGGTAGTCGATACAGACTCGAACTTTAATATTCTTTTTTATGACTAGAACGATGTTGGCAACCCAGTCTGGGTGTTGTTCCTCGTTAATGAATCCACTGGCAATGAGCTTCTTGACTTCATTCTCGATGGCTTCCATGACGTCTGGACGAAATCGTCGTTGTTGCTGCTTCACTGGCTTAGCTTTAGACGAAATGTTCAGGCGATGCATAGAAACTTTAGGGTCCAAGCCTGGCATGTCTTCATAGCTCCATGCAAAGACGTTGATATATTCTCTTATAAGCTGTATAAGAGATTAGTGTTCATCGTCCGATAGGCTTTTGCTGATGAAGATTGGTTTGAAGGATGCTTCATCTCCTAGATTAACTTGGATGACTTCGTCTTCGGTAGGTGGTTCCCGTTGTTCGAAGTGCAGATCATACTTGGTGTCCATCTTTTGAGCACATTGTTTGAGTTCGATTGATTGGACATCGTCTGTAATTTAGTCGACAGAAACCATGTTGACGGACAAAGTTACTTTGAACATGTCGTCGATGCTGGAGTCTGAGTCCCAGAGGGAGGAATCAGAAGAATGAGAACAATGATCTGCTTCATCATCTGATCTTTTGGGAGTTGTTGGAGGAGAGACATAGCCCAAACCAACACCACTTCGTTGATAGTAGTTCTCGGGTTTGCCGGAGGGAGCAAAGTGTCGTATTGGCAACGACGTCCTCGGCCGTAATTTAGCCCTTTATCGCTTTTGATGTCATATCCCATATTCTGGATGATATTCTTGGCCTGCCAACTATACCAAAAAAGTTGCATTTTCCCAGAGTCATAGTCAGCTTCTTTGTTGTGCTTGGGAGAAGTAGGGTCTGGAACGAACTTTTTTTTGCCAATTATACGACCGAAGATGATTATCTCTTCATCTTTCTTTCTGGCTGGAACGATGAAGTAGAGGATATCTTCAGGGTAAACTTTTTCCCACAGGTGAGGTGTTGTGACCGGCATGCAGAGGTGTGGTCCTATGTCGTTCTCTAGAGCGTATATCGTATCTCTGTAGTAGTTTACAGATTGATAGACATCGGAGTAATTCAAAGATAAACCTTTACTAAGGAAATACGCAAGTTCTTCTTCAGGGATAACATCATCCGCTGAAGGTATATTATTATGAGTATTGATATACTCATTGAGAGGATCATCATCAGGAAGAGGAGCCACAATCTTGGCCGAGTTCACCACGTAGGATAATTCTTCAGGATTGGGGGGACGGGCATCAGTAGGTTCCTCCCGGGGTGTCTTGTTGAGAGTGCTGGTTAATGGCTTGACCTTGTCAGGGTTCTTCTTTTTCATCCAGATTGTGAGAGGCTTCGGAGTAACTTTTGGAGTAGTACGTCATTTGACTCGGATAATCAGGGGACCATTGGAGGATGGACTTGCTTCAGTTCATTGTCAGCTTCATTGTCATCATCCTTGGGGGTTTGAGATTGGTAAAGTACCGAATCTCCATAGTAAGCTTCGATGCCCTTGAAAGGATCGACATCGGCAAACTCCGTCTTTACGACACCATCACTGTTGACGTACTTGAAGTGCTGGTGAAGTGTGGAAGGAACGATCATGTTCTCATGTATCCATGGACGTCCCAACATGACGTTGTAGGATACATTGGCATCGATCACATAGCAGGAAACCTCCGTTCAGAAATTACCGATCTAGCATTTGAGACGGATCTTGCCCAGCGGATGGCTTCGACCATCATTGAAAGCCATGATAGTTATGTTGGTTGCGGATAGTTTGTACAGAGGGATTCCTAGAATTTGAAGCAAATTTCGAAGAATGATGCCGAGGGAGGATCCTGGATCAATATGCATGCGGTACACCTTGATCGTCCCGATATTTCCTGTATAGTACAGGGGTCTATCATGACGATTATTTTTGAGTAGCATGTCCTCCTGTGAGAAGGTGATGTTGGGTGTCATTTCCCGTTCCCAGAATACGTATTTATTTAATATTTATCATGCATTTGTTCTGTATTTAAATTCTTCAATTTTGCGCTTATTAATTTTCCTGCATTTTATTTTCTGCTTTTTCTTAGCTTTTGGTTCATTTCGGTTCATGGTAAACCAACTTGGTGTTGTTTGGTTCAACATGGAAAGGAATGGATGGCTTAGATTTGGTGGAGAGAATGAATGGTGGAGATCCACTTGACCTTGATATAAAACTTCATCTTTCATTCTCTCTCTTCATTCATTCACATTTACTCCTCCACCAAACCCTAACCCACCTGTGAGAGGCAAGTACATCTTGTACACCATGAGGGATTTCATGCATCCCCATTTATTTTTAGTCTATGTTGTTCATCTTCTCATCCTCTACAAGTTTAGGTCTTGAAGTTTTTTATTTCCATGGATGGTTGGGTGTAGATCTAAGTTTTAAGTTTTGGTTTTCATATGGATTTTATGGTTTTGATCTATCAAACTTTGTTGTTTTCGAAAATAAGTGGTTCCATGTTGTAGAGAATTTAATTCTACCAAAGTTTGGCTTTTGAAAAGTTAGATTCCGATTTATTTTGAGGAAGTTATGGCCAAAATAATTTTGGTCAAACTTCTATGTTCATCTACAGCATGAGGCACATGTCGCAGTAGAGCAACATAGATGTCGCGGTTGGGCCGCATGAGCCGCATGTCGTAGTAGAGCCGCATAGATGTCGCGGTTGGGCCGCATGAGGCGCATGTCGCGGTTGGGCCGCATAGATGTCGCGGTTGGGCCGCATGAGCCGCATGTCACAGTAGAGCCGCATAGACGTCGCGGTTGGGCCGCATAGACCGCATGCCGCAGTTGAGCTGCATATGGTGCCGCGAATGAGCCGCATAGGGCACATGTCGCAGTTGAGCCGCATATGGTGTCGCGATTGGGCCGCATAGGTCGTATGTCGCAGTTGAGCCGCATATGGTGTCGCAGTAGGGCCGCATGAGCCGCATGTCGCAGTAGGTCCGCTTGCATGTCGCAGAATATGCCGCATATACCTATTTTGGTTGTTTCTGACTGTTATATGTCCTATTTTGACTGAATTATGGCTAGAATTTCTTTCAACTCCCAACATGAAAGTTGTAGATCTTTTTCTTGGCTTCAAGAATGTGTTACCAACTATTTTATGCTAGTTATAGACTCAACCATGCTTAATACTAATTTGACTTTCATGCCTCGTTACGAATTGACCCCGACTGTTACTTTGACTAATAATTGATCATGCGTTCCTAGTTGGAACTAAGAGACTGGCTAGTCGTCTTATTAAATTGAATGAATGAGACACGTTCATATTAACTATGAACTATTGTAATCGACTGGCTGATCCCGAATATTGACATACATGCACATGCAGGCTTTAATTTATTTATTTATTTATTTATTTTACAAAAGCAGTATGTGTACTTTATGGTCAAGGCATGATTATTTCGTGGTTAGTTTTGATTGTTGTATTACGCTATATAAGACCTACAACCTAACCACACGGGTATTGTTGTAGAGTTGGGCATATCGTACTTGTACGGAAGTACTCATTTGAATGACCATGATCCACGGCATGGGATTTCACTCAACGTAGAGACTATTAAGTTAAATAAAATAATGATTGCATGGAGAGAATGGATTCCCGAATTCTTACATGGCAGCCCTCTTGGGACTAGTAGTGCCCGATAGGCCGGCTGGTCCCCACAGATACTGCAAATCTGTCACACGGGCAGGGAGCGGTATCTGGTTATATTATCTATTGTATATTATATATTGATGACGGGCATCCTGCTGGGACTCGTCTAATTCATGATTGGCGCAATTGATTGACTGGGTAAACTAGCCTTGCTTGCACATAGTAAGAACTGAGGAATCTCTATTGCATAATTCCAGGATAACTTGGAACTCACAGTAGCAAGCCGTAGTAGTTGAATGGCCGTTTAAATTAACTTGTTTGTGTACTGTATGTCCTCTGTTACCTAACTGAGATGATCAGAATATCAGGACATGACGTGCCAACTTCTGTCCTTGTTTGGATGGGAGGTTGGTTCGAAGTGTCGTGATACTATGTGAATCCCAGTAGAAAGCAGAGATCTATTTATCATATTTTCTCATTACTGGTTTTAATCCCTCATATCGTCCTTCCTTGCGGTACTTGCTGTTAGAGGTCTAACCTCTCTGGTTTTGCATGGCCAGATTTAGAGCCGGTCCCCGAGGATCCAGCTTACTTCTACCTCCACGATGGTCAACACTAGAGGGATGATCGCAGGAGGGCTCGAGTGGGTTTTCTTACTTTCCCGCTCGTTTTGTTAAATACTTTATACTTTGCCGTTTGGCACCGACATGTTAGTCGGATTGTCTTGTACCTACTTTTGCATAATTGTAACTAAGTCAGGCTACAGCTGATAATAATTGTGTATACTGACTACATCATCTGGCTGTGTTTTGAAAAGCCAGATATCAAGAACATTTTGACTGAGCGTTTGGGACGCCTTACTGCTTTATCTCATATATTCTCTATTTCTGTTTCTTGTTTGAATGATTGAGACAATAGATGTGAAGTGACCATAGGAGACTTTCATGTAGTATGCACCCCCTCGTCTTGTTAGACAGCATTGATCGTATTATACGGTATTCATCTACCCGTAATACGTAGCTGGCTGAGTCATTCCCCCGCTCTCTAGTATTCTGGTTCTGGGACGTGATAAGGTTTTAGTGGTGGCCCATGCAGGTCTGGTTTCAGACTTGTGGGGTGTTTTGATTTATAGGATTTCTCAATCACACATGTTCCCCCTTGATCTCATGATTCGTTGTTCTCAACCCTAGATTGACATTCCAGTATCCTTTGACTTCATTGATCTTTCCTGTCCGGTCGTTTGATTGTTCTCTTATCCCTTTTCTTAGGGGCACCTCGTCCGCATCTGTCAGGACTGGGCAACAACAACAACAAGGGCAACACGGACAACCTGACCATGTTGGTCAGCAACAAGGGCCGGTACTAACTCAAGAGACCATCCAAGAAGAAGTAATAGTGGAAGCAACAACTGGACCGCAGTATCCGGATGTTCCACCACCAGCAACAGTTCCACCTACCCTTGTGGAAGTAGACACACCGGCCCTTCTGGAGATCATGAGAGGAATAATGGCTACTCAGCAACACCAGATGTTAGCCCAGTAGCGCATGCACGCTCAGTTGCAGGAGCAGAACGTACTACTCAACCAAGGGTTGCAGACGGCATTGGAAAGCGGGGCGAGGCCAGATTCAGGAGCATCAGCCAGGTTTTGCAAGTACAACCCCCGTCGTTTCGAGGGCACGGAAGATGCCATCTCAGCAGATGCATGGCTTAAGGATATTGAGGCTATTCTGACAGCAGCTAAGGTGCCGCCAGAAGAACGTGTGGATCAAGTGAAGTTGTTACTTCAGGATCTCGTACGTGATTGGTAGGAATCAGAGGAAGTAGGTATCAGACGTCCCGTTGCTTGGGACAATTTCACAGCAAGATTCAAGACGAAGTACTATAGAGTTGTGGCGCAGTTTGAGCTACAGCAGAAGTTTATCAACCTCAAGCAGGCCGGCAAGACGGTAGATGCTTATGCAGCAGAGTTCTGCAGATTGAGTAGGTTCGCCCCAGAGATGGTAGTGACAGAGAGCCAGAGGGCTATGAGATTTCAGCAAGGGTTTCATCTTGAGCTCTTGCAATTGATAGAGGGACACAATTACCAGACTTTTGATGAGGTATTGACGGCAACCCGAAGGCATAAGATCACCGTTCAGAGGATCACGGCAAGGACTGGAGGTCAGAAGAGATCCCACAGTCAGATTGAAGGAGGAGGGGAGCAGCTTCCCGAACAACAGTACCGTCTCCTGGCATTCGCATCCACGATATGGCGATGCGAGGGCCAGCACTACCCAGGCAGCAGCAGCAACAGAAGAAGAACCAGCAACCCCCGGCAGGCTGCACTTATTGTGGGAAGGTAGGACACACTAGAGATGTGTGTCGGACATTGAACGGGCTGTGTTTGATATGTGGAAATCCAGATCATCGGGTTACCACATGTCCCATGAATTCAAGGTCAGGAGGACCAGTACAGCAGTTTCCTGCTCTGCCAGCACCAGGGGCAGGACAGTATCGAAGACCCGCAGTGGTAGTGAGACCATTGGCCCAGCGTCCGTTAATGCTGCAAGCTCAGATGTTTCGGCAGCAGGGACCGCCGATGCAGCAACACCAGCATAGACCACCCCAGCATCATTAAGGAAGGGGCCAGCAGCAGCACCAGGCTAGGCCGCAGTATGGGAACCAACAAGGAGGTCGAGGGCAGGCATTCACTCTGTCCTTGGAGGAGGCATTAGCATCGGGAGATATTGTGGCAGGTAACATTCTCGTCGCCTCATATCCCGCAGTAGCATTGTTTGATTCAAGAGCATCACACTCATTTATATATACATAATTTGTGACACGGCTAGGAATGGAGTTCGTGGCATTGCCAGGGAGGCTGAATATACTCACTGGTAATGGGCTCGTAGGAGTTAGTAGAGTTATTCTAGCGTGTAGCGTTGTAGTTTGCGGGCATTCCTTACCCGCCCAGTTGATAGAATTTCCTTTTGGAAATTTCGACGTTATCTTAGGCATGGACTGGCTGAAAGACAGTCATGCGATAATAGACTGTCGTAGTGGGAGTGTATCTTTTGATATTCCAGGCATGAAGAGATTCACCTTAGTCCGATCCGTGGCAACTCAGCAAGAGCAGGGAGTAATAACGACAATGGAAGAAGTTCAGGTTCCGAAGGTAGTTGAAGAGTTTCTAGACGTATTTCCTGAAGAACTTCCAGGTCTACCACCGGTTAGGGATATTGAGTTCAGTATAGAACTGGCACCTGGAACTAAACCGATATCAGATCGAGTTTACAGAATGGCGAATTCAGAGCAGGCCAAGGTATATCAGCACATAGAGGAACTGAAGGAGAAGAAGTTCATCCATGCTAGCGTATCACCTTGGGCAGCACCAGTGGTACTTGTGGGGAAGAAGGATGGGTCATCCAGATTATGTATTGACTACAGGAAGCTTAACGCGGCAACAGTAAAGAACAAGTACCCATTACCCAGGATCGATGACTTATTTGATCAGTTGAGCAGGGCTAGAGTTTTCTCCAAGATAGATCTTCGTTCAGGTATCATCAAGTGAGGGTTCGGAAGGAGGATATTCCCAAGACAGCATTCAGGTCGAAGTATGGGCATTATGAATTCTTGGTAATGCCGTTTGGTTTGACCAATGCTCCAGCAATATTTATGGATTTGATGAACCGCATCTTTATGCCATACTTAGATTAGTTTGTCGTTGTGTTTCTTGACGATATTCTCGTATACTCTACTAGTGAAGAGGAGCATGAAGACCACCTCAGGACAGTATTGCAGGTTCTGAGGGAGAACCAGTTGTATGCCAAGCTCAGCAAGTGTGAGTTCTGGACGGATCATATTTCATTTTTGGGTCATATCATATCAGGAGCTGGAGTAGCAGTAGATCCCAAGAAGGTAGAAGCATTAGAGAGGTGGCCAGTACCCAAGACCGTAGCCGATGTACGGAGTTTCTTGGGATTGGCAGGATATTACAGGAGATTCGTCTCGGATTTTGTAAGACTTTCAGCACCCATGACCCACTTGACACGGAAGGATGTGCCATTCGTCTGGTCGGCAGAGTACCAGGCATCATTTGAGACCTTGAAGCAGAAGTTGATATCAGCGCCTATTCTTACATTGCCAGTTGGACCCGGAGGTTTTACAGTATATTGTGATGCGTCAGGTAAAGGACTTGGATGTGTCCTCATGCAGCATGGGAAGGTGATAGCGTATGCATCTAGGCAGCTTCGGGACCACGAAAAGAATTACCCAACTCATGACTTGGAGTTGGCGGCAGTAGTATTTGCTTTGAAGCTATGGAGGCATTACTTATATGGTGATCGAGTGGATATGTACACGGACCATAAAAGTCTGAAGTACATCTTTACTCAGAAGGAACTGAACATGAGACAGAGAAGATGGTTGGAGTTGATCAAGGATGATGACGTGGAGCTTCAGTATCATCTAGGCAAGGCTAATGTGGTAGCAGACGCTCTTAGCAAGAGAGACGGCGCATTTATGTTGACAACACAGAAGCACATCTTAGAGGACCTTCAGGAGATGGGCATCGAAGTTATACTTCCTAGTGATGTAGGAGTTCTAACAAGTTTACAAGTTCAATCCGACTTGGTAGACAGGATCAAGGCAGCTCAGGCACAGGACCCAAGGATTCAGAAGCTTAGGGTAGAATGTGAGTCAGGACTCAGGAAGGAGATGCAGATTCATGAGGATGGTACACTTAGGTTTAGGTCACGTCTATGTATGCCTAGTGGAGATATCAGACAGGAGGTTATGACAGAAGCTCACAGTTCTCAGTATTCTGTACACCCTAGAGGGACCAAGATGTACCAAGATATCAAGCAGCACTTCTGGTGGAACGGGATGAAGAGGGAGATAGCTTGATTCGTTTTCCGTTGCTTGGTATGTCAGCAAGTGAAGGCAGAACAGCAGAGGCCAGCTGGGTTATTACAGCCACTTCCTATCCCGGAATGGAAGTGGAAGCACATCACAATGGACTTTGTGACCGGTTTACCGAGATCACCAAGTGGTAAAGATGCTATTTGGGTGATAGTAGATCGGCTTACAAAAGTGGCACACTTTCTTTCTTTCAGAGTAGGGCAATCTACAGAAAAGTTGGCAGAGTTGTATATACAACAGATAGTCAGGCAACATGGAGTCCCTGTCAGTATTGTGTCCGACAGAGATACCCGTTTTACATCATATTTCTGGAAGAGCTTACATCATAGTCTGGGCACCAAGTTAAGATTTAGCACGGCTTACCATCCACAGACGGACGGGCAATCAGAAAGAACAATTCAGACTTTAGAAGATATGTTGCGAGCTTGCACCCTAGATTTTAGAGGATCTTGGGAGAGCCACCTGTACTTAGTTGAGTTTTCATACAACAATATTTATCAAGCCATTATCCAGATGGCGCCATTCGAAGCTCTATTTGGTAAGAAGTGTAGATCGCCACTAGCATGGGATGATATCGGAGAGAGGAAGATGTTAGGCCCAAAAATGATTGTTCAGACAGTTGAATTGGTCAAGGAAATTAGAGAGCGACTTCGAGTTGCACAGGACCGGCATCGTCATTGGGCGGACCAGCATCGTAGACCGCTAGAGTTTTCTGTTGGAGACCACGTGTTCTTGTGAATCTCACCTACCCGTGGGGTCATTAGATTTGGCGTTCGCGGGAAGTTGAGTCTGCGATACGTAGGACCATTCGTTATCCTTGATAGGGTAGGCGATGTTGCTTATCATTTATCCCTTCCACCTTCGTTACGAGAGGTGCATGACGTGTTTCATGTATCTCAATTGCGAAGGTATGTATCGGACCCCAGCCATATCCTTGATCATTCTGAGTTTGTTGTTGGTACCAACTTGTCTTACGAGGAGCAGCCGGTGTCCATTTTAGACCGGAGAGAGAAGATACTCAAGAACCGAACAATTAGCCTTGTCCGGGTTACTTGGGGTCATCACTTATTAGGAGAGTCAACGTGTAACGTGAGGATGATATCCGATCACGGTATCCACATCTGTTTGACTCACAAGGTATATTTCTTCCCGTGTACCTTGATTGCCTTAACCCCTCATGCTTGTCACCTCATAGATAGAACTACTTGATATCGTAGATTGTTAATATAGATATGTTATCTACTAGTTAAACATTGAAGAATGATTGCTTGCTCAAGTTTCTTGTACCTAGATCAGCTCGATTTTTCCTATCTTGCTTGGATTTGAAATTCCGAGGATGAAATTTTTTCTAAGGAGGGTAGAGATGTCACTTTCCATTCCCAGAATACGTATTTATTTAATATTTATCATGCATTTGTTCTGTATTTAAATTCTTCAATTTCGCGCTTATTAATTTTTCTGTATTTTATTTTCTGCTTTTTCTTTGCTCTTGGTTTATGGTAAACCAACTTGGTGTTGTTTGGTTTAACATGGAAAGGAATGGATGGCTTAGATTTGGTGGAGAGAATGAATGGTGGAGATCCACTTGACCTTGATATAAAACTTCTTCTTTCATTCTCTCTCTTCATTCATTCATATTTACTCCTCCACCAAACCCTAACCCACCTGTAAGAGGCAAGTACATCTTGCACATCATAAGGGATTTTATGCATCTCCATTTATTTTTAGTCTATGTTGTTCATCTTCTCATCCTCTACAAGTTTAGGTCTTGAAGTTTTTGATTTCCATGGATGGTTGGGTGTAGATCTAAGTTTTAAGTTTTGGTTTTTATATGGATTTTATGGTTTTGATCTATCAAACTTTGTTGTTTTCGAAAATAAGTGGTTCCATGTTGTAGAGAATTTAATTCTACCAAAGTTTGGCTTTTGAAAAGTTAGATTCCGATTTATTTTGAGAAAGTTATGGCCAAAACAATTTTGGTCAAACTTCTATGTTCATCTGCAGCATGAGGCACATATCGCAGTAAAGCCGCATAGATGTCACGGTTGGGCCGCATGAGCCGCATGTCGTAGTAGAGCCGCATAGATGTCGCGGTTGGGCCGCATGAGGCGCATGTCGCGGTTGGGCCGCATAGAAGTCGCGGTTGGGCCGCATGAGCCGCATATCGCAGTAGAGCCGCGTAGATGTCGCGGTTGGGCCGCATAGGCCGCATGCCGCAGTTGAGCCGCATATGGTGCCGCGAATGAGCCGTATGGGGCACATGTCGTAGTTGAGCCGCATATGGTGTCGCGGTTGGGCCGCATAGGCCGTATGTCGCAGTTGAGCCGGATATGGTGTCGCAGTAGGACCGCATGAGCCGCATGTCGCAGTAGGTCCGCATACATGTCGCAGAATAGGCCGCATATGCCTATTTTGGTTGTTTCTGACTGTTATATGTCCTATTTTGACTGAATTATGGCTAGAATTTCTTTCAACTCCCAACATGAAAGTTGTAGATCTTTTTTTTGGCTTCAAGAATGTGTTACCAACTATTTTATGCTAGTTATAGACTCGACCATGCTTAATACTAATTTGACTTTCATGCCTCGTCACGAATTGACCCCGACTGTTACTTTGACTAATAATTGATCATGCGTTCCTAGTTGGAACTAAGAGACTGGCTAGTCGTCTTATTAAAATGAATGAATGAGACACGTTCATATTAACTATGAACTATTGTAATCGACTAGCTGATCCCGAATATTGACATACATGCACATGCAGGCTTCAATTTATTTATTTATTTATTTATTTTACAAAAGCAGCATGTGTACTTTATGGTCAAGGCATGATTATTCCATGGTTAGTTTTGATTGTTGCATTACGCTATGTAAGACCTACAACCTAACCGCACGGGTATCGTTGTAGAGTTGGGCATATCGTACTTGTACGGAAGTACTCATTTGAATGACCATGATCCACGGCATGGAATTTCACTCAACGTAGAGACTATTAAGTTAAATAAAATAATGATTGCGTGGAGAGAATTGATTCCCGAATTCTTACATGGCAGCCCTCTTGGGACTAGTAGTGCCCGACAGGCCGGCTGGTCCCCAAAGATACTGCAAATCTGCCACACGGGCAGGAAGCGGTATCTGGTTATATTATCTATTGTATATTGTATATTGATGATGGTCATCCTGCTGGGACTCGTCTAATTCATGATTGGCGTAATTGATTGACTGGGTAAACTAGCCTTGCTTGCACATAGTAAGAACTGAGGAATCTCTATTGCATAATTCTAGGATAACTTGGAACTCACAGTAGCAAGCCGTAGTAGTTGAATGGCCGTTTAAATTAACTTGTTTGTGTACTGTATGTCCTCTGTTACCTAACTGAGATGATCAGAATGTCAGGACATGACGTGCCAACTTCTGTCCTTCTTTGGTTGGGAGGTTGGTTCGAAGTGTCGTGATACTATGTGAATCCCAGTAGAAAGCAGAGATATATTTATCATATTTTCTCATTACTGGTTTTAATCCCTCATATCGTGCTTTCTTGCGGTACTTGCTGTTAGAGGTCTAACCTCTCTGGTTTTGCATGGCCATATTTAGAGCCGGTCCCCGAGGATCCAGCTTACTTCTACCTCCACGATGGTCAACACTAGAGGGATGATCGCAGGAGGGCTCGAGTGGGTTTTTTTACTTCTCCGCTCGTTTTGTTAAATACTTTATACTTTGTCGTTTGGCACCGACATGTTAGTCGGATTGTCTTGTACCTACTTTTGCATAATTGTAACTAAGTCAGGCTGCAGCTGATAACAATTGTGTATACTGACTACATCATCTAGCCGTGTTTTGTAAAGCCAGATATTAAGAATATTTTGACTGAGCGTTTGGGACGCCTTACTGCTTTATCTCACATGTTCTTTATTTTTGTTTCTTGTTTGAATGATTGAGACAATAGATGTGAAGTGACCATAGGAGACTTTCATGTAGTATGTACCCCCTCGTCTTGTTAGACAGCATTGATCGTATTATACGGTATTTATCTACCCGTAATACGTAGCTGGCTGAGTCATTCCTCCGCTCTCCAGTATTTTGGTTCTGGGGCGTGACATTGGGCACCACTTCCATAGTACTGTGGCAGTGGGGACAGGAGACAGGATCTTCAGCGGGGGCTTCAGCGAGGTAGGAGTCGGCGTATAGTAATGCCTCACTTAAGGCCTTCTGCATTTCTTTGGAGAGTCGCAATAGATCGAACAGAGACAACCTGGCAGGTGTATTGGCTAGCTGAGCCAGTATGTCAAAGTTATAGGGCCGATCCATGCCTTCAGGTGCTAGCATTTTTAGAGATTTGTCAAATCGCGTCTCCTTCTGCTTGGATTTGTCCGTGGTTTAAGGCTTGGACGGGCCGGCTTCTGAGCTTGTAGGTACAGCATGAGCTTGAGGAGGTACTACTTCTTCTTGTGTGGGATAGTACGTCCGAAGATAAGTCTTCCCCGATCGCATCTCGCCAGATAGAACCTCATAGATGGGGGAGGATACCATATGGCATGGCTTGAATTTTTTGCCCCTTCTTGCTTTGGGAGGTGCTACCCCCGGCGTCACTTCTTGGGCAAGGTCCGGTGGACCCACATGATCTTACCACGTTCAGTTATGAGTGGGACCAAGGTCGAGTTGTGAGCTGGTGGTAGGTTGACGACTTCCATCATCGCCTTGGGGATCGGGACTACGTCGTATCGGACTTCTGTAGGAGGAAAGTCGCCAAACTGAAGAGGGATCATGTTAGCAGATACGACCTTATCTTCAGCTTCGAGGTTGATCACTTGGCTGTCAATAAGCGGTTGTATCTTCTTCTTCAGGACGATGCAGTCCTTGGTGGAGTGATGCACGTACTGATGATAGAGACAGTACTTGGGATCATTGAGTTGGCTTGCCTCTGCAGGACATCGTGGTGGAGGCAATGTTAGCTTATTATCCTTCGTCAATGTGTGGAAGATGATAATGACATCATCTTCGTCGAAGGAGAAGGTTTCCTTACGCTTGTCGAAGGCGTCCTGAGAATTAGAAGCTGATTTGGATGTGTCGACTTTCATGACTTCTTTCCCTTTACCCCCACGAACAGGGATAGTTTGAGGATGCTTGCCCTTGTCTTCGGATTTGGGTGTCTTCAACCCCAGTAGTTCCAAGTTAGGAACGTCATTTTCAGCAGCATCAGCGGCCCCAATGAAAGTGGGCTATGTATCATACTTATGTATACCTAGACAAAACTTTACTATAGGAAGGAAGTTATGTCGACAAGTATCCATAAGTTCTGAGTCTGGTATGCCGAAGGGCATCTTCAGTGCTAGCCGTCTGAAGCGTTCGATGAAGGCGATGACCGACTCAGTCCTCCTTTGCTTGGTCTCGATGAGGGTGGACATACTAACATGCATGCCGCTCTCGTAAAACCTGTTGAGGAACAACCTCTCCAAGTCTTTGAAAGAATTAATACACCCGTCAGGCAGACTGCAGAACCATTCGAAGGCTACCCCCTGCAAGGTGCTAATAAACAGCTTCGACAGGAACGGATCATCTCTGGACAAGTGCAGAGTCTGCGTGTTAAAGTACGTCATGTGCTGACGAGGAGAAGTCAAACCGTCAAATGAGTTCAGCGTCAGCGGCTTGTAGTTAGGAGGGCAAATAGCGTTCTTCCATTCAGGGGGATACGTTTGAGATATCCCCATCTTCTGAAGCTCGTCTTTGTGTGAGATGGTATCAAGACGAGCGATCAAGGAATTAATTGTATCCTGTTGATTGAGCAGGTGTTGGGAAACGGCTGCTGAACCGTTATCAGGTGTTGTTGGCGAAGGATGTCACGCCCCAGTTCCAAATAATCGGATTGGGAACACGTGGCATGCCAGCTGTACAATCAAGCATAGCTAAACCCAATTTAATGGACTATGATATGATCGTAGTACGCTGAAGTAAAACTAATAAAGTAACATCACAGGCAGGTAAACTAGTCTCATCCATGAAATAAAGTAAGAGATAACTGAATAGAAATTCATCAGTACCACAGAGTCCAAATGTCAACTATGACTAGAGGAGAACAGTCCACTAAATAAGTAAATGAGTACAACTAGAATGAAATGGAGTAGTAAATAAAAATAAACGGAATACTGGAAATGAAACCCACGTATAAAGATGTAGCTAGCCTCCAGAGGATCAAGGCTGCGGCTCCACCTCAAAGTCGTCGTCAACAAGTCCCTCTACTCCGTAATCAGCCGGGAATAAGTGCTCGTCAAGCTCTGGAAAAGATATCAGGTCCTCAGAGGGACATAACAAATACACAGGAAATCGACATACATGATAATACTGAGCAGTAATATAAAAGTAACTATAAAGTATGCAACCAAGTATTTCCCTAACCAAACAAGGACAGGAAATAAAAGGTAAGCAATAAAGGTGTTCTAACCATCTATGTGTAAATGCTCTCGAGACATCTCTAGTGGCACATGAGAGGGGGAGAAGAAGAAGAAACTGCCACCAAGCGTTCTACAGTTTGAGAAATGAGGGGCTACGAGCATCCAGCGTACATTGGAAACAGAAATTCTCATACACCACTAGTAGACTCTCTCCACCCAATGTACTCGTACCGTATACACTGTACGAACAATATGCAAGACGTCATAGTAAATATAATGTAACTAAACCAAACTGCTAACAGACTCAAGTTCATATGTTAAGGGCCAGTCAACACATAACCTCTGTACTCAGCTCACTCATATGTGATACGTGTCTGAGACGGTGTCAAGTTATACTAACACTATACCGGATAGTCATCAATGGAGACAAGTGCACACAAATAGCAATAAATTGGGAATTTAAAACTACTGCATAGTAATGTCAAGCAAGGTGTACTTGCCTGTGTCCAGCAACTGAGTATCCGGGTCCAAAGTAGAGTCCGAGTCCCGAGAAGCAAATAATCCTAAACAAGCATGACTTATAATTAATCACTATTTAACAATTTACTAAATTGATTAATTGCTAATTAACCAACAATCAATAGTATTTTTATTAAAACCAACTATCTAGTACCAATAATTATGAATAATAATTATACAATAATAAGTATGTAAAATATACTTATTATCATACTTTTATATTCTGTAATTAATAATACAACATAATATTTAATAATTAATTAATTAATTAATTATAATTAATTAACTAATCAATTTAATACACACATGCATACACAATTCCTAATAATACTAACAAAAATAGTAAAAATCCTTAAATATCATTTTTAGTCTATTTTAATAATAAACTAAATAATATCAGAATAATAAATATATATTATATATATATTTTCACAGAAATGAATTTATTACTATTAAAACTAGTTATTAAATAAATAATTAAATAATAACAATGAATACATAATAATTCGAAATAAATCCTAAAAATTCACTATAACCCTAAATTTAATCATTCAATCTAATTTCACTATTCCACACAATAATAACACATAATTAATAATTATTTAAAGTAATAAATAATTATTAAACAACTTAATAAATAATTCTAAAACAATTCTAGAAATTACTTTTAATTCCTAAAAATTAGTAAATAATTATAAAATACCTACAATAATTCCCAAAATAATTTAATTAACTATTTACAACAGAAACCCTAACATTTACCAATTTACAAATAATTATATAATTAATATCAATTAATTATGTAATATACCTAGTAAATCAAAATTACCTTACTAAAATCTAAATAAATATAAATAAATATAATTAATAACTGGAAATATTTTTATACAGTAAAGTATATTTTTACAAACATTTTCTATATAATATATATTATTTAATTAACAACCAATTAAATAATATAAATTAAAAACAGTAATTGGAACTAATTTAAAAAAATCTAAAGTTCTCGGTTTTAATATAAAACAATTACAAATAAAATTCTATAATTTCTGGAAAAATTATTATAAAATACTACATTAATTTTACGAACTTTTTCATCTACAAAGTTTTATTTAATTAATAATAAAATTATTAATTACTGATTAAAATAGTAAATACAATTAATTAATTAACGGCACATAAAATTCATAAATAAATAATAATAAATACTAATAAATAATATTAATTCACACAAAATTTAATGTAGATCCTATACTTAATTACTATTGATCCCCTTCAATTAGATCTAATTAATTACCAATAATTAGACAATAATTAATCATAAAAACTGAATTAAATTGGATTAAAAACCCTAAAACTAGGTTTTACGCATGCAAGGGAGTTTTCCACGTGGCTGAGCCACGTGGGGGGGTCGGGGGCTACCTGGCCACGCCGTAGGGGCTGGCTCCGCCGTCTGGGTGCGGTGGCTGCTCCTGGAACGGGCGGTGGTCGCCGGGATCGCCGGTTCTGCTGCTCGCAGCAGCCGCAGTCCCGTCCGGCCTCGTGCTCGTCCGTACGTCGGCGAGGAGTCTCGGGTTGAGGGAGGAGGTAGGCGAGGGGAAGGCGAGGTCAGGGGGCGGCTTGGAGACAAAACTCTAGGGTTAGGGTTATGAGGAACTTGGTTAAAGAAGGCTATATATATATATATATATATAGGATTCTAGGGTTCTAAGTTAGTATATATAGATAATCATATCTATTAATAATAACTAAAATAAATTATCTATTAATAAACAACAATAACTAATTAATTAGAATATGGAATTTTCCATATTCTAGGGTTTCTAGACTAGGATTAAGGTTTAGGGAGTTCCTAATACAATGCACACACAAACACTTGCATATATATATATATATATATATATATATATATATATATATATATATATATATATATATATATATATATATATATATATACATACACATATATATATATAACTATATAAATAATTAATAATGAATTAAATAACATCTATTTAATAATTAAATAAAAAAAATAAATAAAAAATAATAATAACATAAAATGTAAAAATTTGAGGGGTTATACATTCTACCCAACTTATTAGAATTTCGTCCTCGAAATTAAAAACAAGCTAGGATTAAAAGTAAACACACAATCATATTTCTAAATCTAGGAAATTTTACAGACTAAATTAAACATAATCTAGAGAGTGAATAATTGCAGAATTAAATCATACCGGACGCCTCACGAAGGTATGGATAACGCTCTAGAATAGAATCTTCCCGCTCCCACGTCGATTCGCCCGGTGAATGGTGCTTCCACGCAACTCGGACTAGTCGAATGGTCTTCCCCTTCAATACTTTTTCTCTGCGGTCTAGGATCTCCACAGGCTGCTCCTCGTAGGACAAAGTCGGTCCCACGGTGATCTCTGAATGATCAAGTACGTGGTTAGGGTCTGCCACATACTTCCTCAACTGGGAGACATAAAATACGTCATGAACGTCTTCCAATGACTGCGACAGTGCCAATCTGTATGCAATCTCGCCAACTTTCTCCAACACATCGAATGGTCCGATGTACCTTGGGCTGAGCTTTCCTTTGACTCCAAATCTGATTGTACCTCTAGTCGGGGAGATTCTCAAGAACACATGATCTCCTTCCTTGAACTCCAGAGGTCGCCTATGAATGTCTGCCCACTGTTTCTGCCGGTCCTGAGCTGCTCGTAGATGCCCCTGAATCTTCTTGACTGTATCCACTGTACGAGTCACTAACTCTGGTCCCAATATTTATCTCTCGCCTACATCACCCCAACATGCTGGCGATCGACACTTCCTTCCGTACAATGCCTCGAAAGGGGCCATCTGGATACTTGCCTGGTAGCTGTTGTTGTAAGAGAACTCTACTAAATGCAAGTGATCCTCCCAGGATCCTCCAAAATCCAACATGCAAGCTCTCAACATGTCCTCCAGCGTCTGGATGGTACGCTCTGACTGTCCGTCTGTCTGGGGGTGATAAGCAGTGCTGAACTTCAGTCTTGTGCCCAAACTTTCCTGCATGCTCTTCCAGAAGTGCGATGTGAATCTCGAATCTCGATCGGAGACTATACTGACTGGTACTCCATGCAATTGTACTATCTCCTTCATATATAAATCTGCCAATACCTCTGTAGATTGCCCCATTCGGAATGGTATGAAATGAGCAGACTTCGATAATCGGTCCACAATCACCCAAACTGCATCTCGTCCAGCTGGGCTTCTTGGAAATCCCATAACGAAATCCATAGTGATGTGTTCCCACTTCACTCAGGTATCGGAAGCGGTTGCAATAATCCTGCGGACCTCTGATGTTCAGCCTTGACTTGCTGACATACCAAGCACTTTGCTACGAACCGTGCTATCTCACGCGTCATTCCATGCCACCAGTAGTACTGTCTCAGGTCCCTGTACATCTTCGTACCTCCTGGATGAATAAAATACGTCGAGCTATGAGCCTCTGTCATCAGCTCCTGCCTGGTCTCTCTATTAGGAACATAGAGGCGATCTTCGCACCTCAAGGTCCCATCTTCGTGAATTCTCAATCCAGTCTGCAGTCCTTGCTCTGTCCTCTGTCGAAGCCTCTGATATCTAGCATCTGTTGGTAAGGTCGCCTTGATCCGCTCTACTAATAAAGATTGAACATGAAGGTTCATCATCTTTGGAACTCCTCCAGGCCTAACAACTTCGATGCCCATCCTTTCCAAGTCATATAGCAACTCCTTTTTTGATGTCAAGAAGTGTGCCATAGGCCTTCGGCTCAATGCATCTGCTACTGAATTCGCCTTCCCTAGATGGTACTGTAACTCAATATCAAAATCTGCCATCAACTCGAGCCAACGTCTTTGTCTCAAATTTAAATCCTTCTGAGTATACACATACTTGAGACTCTTATGATCTGTATATACCTCCACTGTTTCTCCATACAGATAATGCCTCCAAAGCTTCAAGGCAAATATCACCGCCGCAAGCTCTAAGTCGTGCGTGGGATAATTCTTCTCGTGGGTCCTCAACTGCCGTGAACCATATGCAACTACCTTCCTATGCTGTATCAAGACGCATCCTAATCCCTTTCCGGAAGCATCGCTATAGATGACAAAACCTCCTGATCCCGATGGAATGGTCAAGACTGGTGCAGTAGTAAGGCGCTTCTTCAAATTATCAAAAGGAGCTTGGCACTCTTCCGTCCACTCGAACTTCTGATCCTTGCGAGTCAACTTCGTCATAGGCTCCGCAATTCTTGCAAAATTCTCTACGAACCTCCGATAATATTCGGCAAGTCCAAGAAAACTTCGTACCTCTAAAAACCTCCGGTAATATTCGCCATAGTGATGTGTTCCCACTTCACTCAGGTATGGGAGTGTACTAGCAGGTGATTCCTAGGCCATGGCAAATACAGCATTAAAGAAAATGGATTAGAGGGAATTGGTCCCTTGGATGCAGGACATAACAGAGTGAGAGAGATAGTAAGACCTGTGTCTTGGTACTCATAGTTGGAGTGTAGTAGTGAGTGCATTAAATGCTAGTGTTAGTATCAGAATATGAGGGAGGCAGTGGCAGTTGACCTTGGCAATGCTACATTGGCTCGGGCACAAGGGATTTGAGAGTTTATGGATCATGTGTGTCTTAGTTGCAGTGAATTGGATATGGCTATCAGAGCTCTGGGTTTGGTCTTAGGCAATTTTGGTCCCATGGCCGTCAAGCATGTGTTCGAGTAAGAGAGGGACCACTTTTGGGCATGTGTGTCACGCTCCGATCCGGGAAATTGCTCGTCCTCGCTAGATTTCACCCGAATCATCGTCCTCGCTGGGGCGTGATGCCGTACGAACCTGGAGTTGTGCTCGTGCAAGGCAAGATAACAGGTTCACATAGAACTATCTCAACTTGATAACATAAGCAGCGGAAGGAAACCAAAGTATAACATAAGAATCTCTTTTATTGATAATAAATCGAAGATTACAAAGGCTCTGAATAGCCCAACATATTATGCCAATTGGCTACAACGCTCATGATCTCTCTAGCTCACAAAGGATTTTATTGTTCCATACATTATGCCTCTTTATAGCCACCAAGTAGTCTTCGGCCGAACAGAGTGAGAGAGATAGTAAGACCTGTGTCTTGGTACTCATAGTTGGAGTGTAGTAGTGAGTGCATTAAATGCTAGTGTTAGTATCAGAATATGAGGGAGGCAGTGGCAGTTGACCTTGGTAATGCTACATTGGCTCGGGCACAAGGGATTTGAGAGTTTATGGATCATGTGTGTCTTAGTTGCAGTGAATTGGATATGGCTATCAGAGCTCTGGGTTTGGTCTTAGGCAATTTTGGTCCCATGGCCGTCAAGCATGTGTTCGAGTAAGAGAGGGACCACTTTTGGGCATGTGTGTCACGCTCCGATCCGGAAAATTGCTCGTCCTCGCTAGATTTCACCCGAATCATCGTCCTCGCTGGGGCGTGATGCCGTACGAACCTGGAGTTGTGCTCGTGCAAGGCAAGATAACAGGTTCACATAGAACTATCTCAACTTGATAACATAAGCAGCGGAAGGAAACCAAAGTATAACATAAGAATCTCTTTTATTGATAATAAATCGAAGATTACAAAGGCTCTGAATAGCCCAACATATTATGCCAATTGGCTACAACGCTCATGATCTCTCTAGCTCACAAAGGATTTTATTGTTCCATACATTATGCCTCTTTATAGCCACCAAGTAGTCTTCGGCCGAACATCTCCATGTCGCAAGTCCGAACGCCTATGCGGAAGCTCCTCTTGAACGCCAAGGACTCCACGCCTCGGCACGTCCAAGCCAAGCTCCGCCCCAAGCCGGTCATAACCTGAGCCTGCACATAAACTAGTAGGGGATTAGTGCTTTCGTCCTCGCTTTGTACTGATCAAGACCCGCTCGCACCCAAACCAAACACTTAATCATTTAGTGAAACATGCATCTTAATTGGTGATCTTTCTATTTAGCCTTAGGATAAGTTTCAGAGCAATACTTAAATATAGCACATTATCATAAATGTGTCCCATACCATGTTCCTGCAGCAGATACAGTTAGACATAATCTGAAACATAACATAGTGATTCGTGCTCATCCCGTTCCTCTTTGCCTAGCCTGCCATGGTTAGAACTTACATATGCAATCATACGATTCGTGCAACCGACCAATCATAAACGTAAACATATACATAATGGGTGATAGGCCCTGCGCCTGTACCCAGCTCTCATCTCAGCCCACCGGCCCTATCTATATGAAGGTCACAGTATTTCGTACCGTAATGGACTTGGCATCTCATATGTGTAAGCCTACGATCACTTTGATACTGGTTGCTAGCCCAATATCCGAAGGATCCTAAACTTATGGATATCATAGCTTATCACAGCACTGGACGGTCGTAATCCGTCCGAATGATGTGCACCATAAATACCACACATAATTCCCTCCAAGTCCGAACGGTCCTGGTGCCCCGGCAAAACCGTCCAAGGGAAGCCGTACCCGTGCACGGGCAATCCGAGTCCATTGACCATGCAATACGCGCCATAGCAAACACACATAACATCCCAACCAAATCCTCCGTTTCATAAACATAGTCTCGATCCATAAACGGTTTCCCGTGCCATAAACGATTTCCCGTGCCATAAACATATTCGAGTCTCATAAACATAATCCACCATTCATATGGGGAGCTCCGTCGGTGTTATGCCCCAACACATCCATATTGATGCACGACGTCCAACGGCTTGGACATCTCGTACTTGTATTCAACGTGTACCATTCGTAAGTTATTCTTATAGCATAATTTCGTAATTACTTAGTCTTTTCGTAACATAAGTGCCCGAGGGCACGCTCAGCACCGTAATCAATGTTCTACGCCTAGTATTCAATGTTCTCGGAGCCGTGCACACGATACACATCTCAATATCGTCTTTCAATATTCTACCATCATTGCCCTACCGAGACTCGTACACTTGATGCACGTCGCTTCAATTGTTTGATTGTTCAATGTTCTATCTTAGTATTCAACGCATATTTAGACCTTTTATCGCCGAGCCACGCTCGCTAACTCGATAACATCTTACGCATTCCATAACATATTTTATTAGATATGAAGGAATAGGGAGAGAGAGTCAAGAACCCGCCCACCTTAAGCCGATACGCCTTGCCGCCTCGCCGAATAAAGCGTCTCGCTTCCATAACTCGATCGGATAGCTAACTCCCGGACTTAACCATTCCTTTGAACTACTCGGTTGATTTGGCCTATCGCGCCCATACCACGATCCGTAATCCAGCATAAAGGCATAGCCTGTACACCAGATTAACCAACATCAGCACTTACTTAATGGAACTTATCCTTTGCATCGATTCGATTCATAGATTCTAACCGACTCAAAGCTTATCTTTGGCCAACATAACTCTCGCATTGATACTTCATCGGGTCAACGTAACTCTTCGAGTCAACGACTCATTATAATGCACCGTACGGAGCGGGGCATTACATAATATACCACTCAAAATCAGGTTCGTTCTCGAACCGAAACCAACACTTAATCCAAGTGCCTCGCTAGATCGTTTCACGATCACGTACTACTATCGTTGGAATCATACAACTTAGTTTGGATCATACACATATTTTAGGCGTCCCACCAATATATACATTTCAGCCAAGCTCAGTTGTAGGATATCGGTACAAAATAACACGTTCAGCTTAAATCCTCAAGCACCCATCGTTCCATTCTCGACTTAGTCATCTCTTAGCACATATTCCTAGAGTCCTGCTCGCAAACATCTTCACATATAACTTGATCCAAACCATAACTTTGATCTTTTAAGTTTCTCGTCGGCCATCTAACGCATGCACTGCATCGAGTCATTGCACATCCGATCACAACAATTCTCTGCAACGCATATTCGCCCAACCGTTTGCCTATCTCTCGTATAACTCAAGTCATTCATCCTATCATTCATAACATTTGGCCTTAACGACATGGACTAAGTCCACATGTTACGAATTTCTTTGCCCACAATCCGTACTAAGTCTCGCACACAACTATTCCAACACGATCCACGTTCTCGAACTGCCTACGCAGCGCGTCTGGGGCTACCCCTGCTATGTAACTTATCCAGATATTGTGCTTAATCTCTTCCAACACCAGAGGTCAACTTGAATCTACGATGCTCAAAGGCAACAATCTTTTCGACCCAAGGTCTCTTACGATATGCCCATTTCCTATTCTCGGCCGAGTATAATCATTTACTCAATTTTTGAATCAATTCTGACTAGTTCATTTCGTAATATCGATGGTGCGCTCAACACACATAGCCTAACCGTTACTCAAACCGATCTACGACACAACACTTAGGGGCATTCTATTATTCGTCGCTCTCGCGCATTGCAGAATCCTTGCAATCGCTTTACCGCATCACTATACTAGGCACGTTTCTCAACATCCATTCGATCCAAAATAACTTTTCTGACCATATCTATTCTAGTACTCGCCAACTTTCAAAACACGATACTCACTCGCTTAGACTTATCCTTAACATGCAATACCTCATCTTTCATCATCGACGAAATTTCTTATGCGACTTCATTGGGTCATCCTATGGGACTTCAACATTCACTTGATTTGGCGGTCAAGCCTTCTAGGGTCATCTGCCCCAAAACTACGCTCGATAATTGAAGATCATCAACGAAGGACTGTCACATCGAACCATGCTATATCCTATCGTGAAGCCAAATCAATTTCTGATCATTCCTATGGAACTTTACCCAATCCGATATATCAATCCATAACTTATCTACTTCCGCACAACTGATGCGCCGTTGCTACTCGAATGACTCATGCGCTTGCGTGCCGTTATTACTCGAATCACTTAGGCACTACCGTCGACTATCTCTGCTAGTCGCATGATAACTACTCGCCTTAAATCCGAGTTTACCTATTCGTAATCATAGTCTGACACATTCCGTACTCATCGAAACCATCCTCGAATAACTTTCGCATCAAACCACAAGTCAAATCCAATTTTGCCACGCCTTGTAAGTTTGATCATCTCCGCTGGATGAATCACCATACCAGCGCTCACGCGAAATGATCGCCCTAATTTGGCGTGACGCATGTGCGATGCTAGAGTTGCACTCGCGTAAGACAAGAATGTCGACATTGTGGTTATCCTCGAAACAATCAAGCACTTTCGATTCATCCAAGTAACGAACATCCCCTCTCAAATTTTTTGAAGCACTCCTACCGTTATCATCCGAATTATCATAACTTAACTTACATCCTATTCATCCAACAACAATGCTCAACATAATTTTTGTTCATTCGATCAGAGTATCCCCGAGTTATTACCTATCGTCTTTGATACGCCTCAATACCATCGTCGATATGCATAACTTGAACATCTTTCTTTCTTATAAGCTTAAATCCGTTGCAATCATTGCCATTATCCGAACTCGAATACGAATCAAGTCTCGCACTTATCAAGATCCATTCAGTTGTAACTACTTAACATTATCGCGGCACAATTTTAAATTCATATATCCATTCTTATATCCCTAACTCACACTTCCGGTTCGTGCCACCGACTTATCGCATTAACTCAAATTCGTTCGCACGATTTCTCCGTACTTACTCAATGCGTTTCCGAACAAGTCTTCGTACTAACTCACGTACATTCGACCGGGTCGACAATTTCCTCATCGTAACATTCCTTCACGTATGCTTAGCCTATCATTTGACTTACACTTAGCGAATCCTCGTCCGACGTATCATCCATAGGTACGACTTCGCACATAATTGTTCGACTCAATTCATCGAGGCATACTTGCATCGACTTCTATCAAGTCATTTTCACTCGAGTCTCGGTACTACTTCGTCCATTGAGGACAACATATCGTAACAACATAATCGTCTCGACGAAATCTATCGCAAGCCACCAAGCGGCTTAACATAGCTATCGCTAAGTGGTATTCCATATACCACTCAGGATCGAGCCTATCGTTATCGATATAATACTTTACTACACTTGCTCGCATAATTGGTATTGTATATACCACTCGAAATCGAGTCATTACTCGGCATCACATTCCGCATAGGTCTGACATCTATTCTCAATCAACTAACCCGTATGGCGATCTTTCCGATCCCAGCTCTAGCGTTTGCTTACTCGAGTTGGCACAACAACTGAACCACATGCCCTATCGTTCGTTCAAGTTCGACATTCGTTCATGTCTCACCGTGTCTTAACGATCATATCGATCACATACATAACATTCGCTTATTCAAAGCTCAACGCGACTTTCGGCCAACATACATGTTCGCCTACTCAACTCAACTTAGCGACCAACTCGACTCGTACTATCGCATCCACGATCTTCCAGTCTCATTCGTTGCAACTCGTGCAACAACTCATTCTCGATACTTAAGGTCTTTACTCGATCCCGTGCAACATATCGCTATCCATCCGTATAGCCATACAACACATATCATACCATATCGATTCATTGCACCGATGCAACGAACGATCCATGACTTGCTGCACTCCGTGCAACCAACAACATATAACAGTTCGTATAGCAACATAACACGCATCGTCTCACATATCGACCCGTTGCACTTCGTGCAACCAACAATATATATCCCCTCGTACTTCGTGCGACCAACAACACCTATTTCCTCGCACTTCGTGCGACCAACAACACATAACTTCTCGCACTTCGTGCGATCAATAATACGTATATCATTGCACTTCGTGCAACCAACATCACCATATTCGTTGCACTTCGTACGACCGACGACTCACAACTTTCTTGCACTTCGGAAAACCATAATCTCAGAACCCGTTGCACTTCGTGCAACCAACACTCCATAACTCGTTGCACTGCGTACAACCAACGTTCTCCGATGGCACTCGGAGATCACGCGATAGTCACGTCATACTTGTGGCAGATGTACGCACTTAGTATAGACTTATTGTATGTAACATCCAATGTAGCGTCGAGCAGATCCATGAGCCATACGGTTGTGGAAACAACTTAGAGTCAACTGAATTCGATAGCGAAGCAACTGAGGGTCAAAGAGATTCATACACGGTCCAAAGGATAGAACTGCTCTGATACCAACTTGTCACGCCCCGATCCAAGAAATCGCTCGTCCTCGCTAGATTTCACCCGAATCATCGTCCTCGCAGGGGCATGATGCCGCACGAGCCTGGAGTTGCGCTCGTGCAAGGCAAGATAACAGTTTCATATAGAACTATCTCAACTTGATAACATAAGCAGCGGAAGGAAACCAAAGTATAACATAAGAATCTCTTTTATTGATAATAAATCGAAGATTACAAAGGCTCTGAATAGCCCAACATATTATGCCAATTGGCTACAACGCTCATGATCTCTCTAGCTCACAAAGGATTTCATTGTTCCATACATTATGCCTCTTTATAGCCACCAATTAGTCTTCGGCCGAACATCTCCATGTCGCAAGTCCGAATGCCTATGTGGAAGCTTCTCTTGAACGCCAAGGACTCCACGTCGCGGCACGTCCAAGCCAAGCTCCGCCCCGGGCCGGTCATAACCTGAGCCTGCACATAAACTAGTGGGGGATTAGTGCTTTCGTCCTCGCTTCTCACTGATCAAGACCCGCTTGCACCCAAACCAAACACTTAATCATTTAGTGAAACATGCATCTTAATTGGTGATCTTTCTATGTAGCCTTAGGATCAGTTTCAGAGCAATACTTAAACATAGCACATTATCATAAATGTGTCCCATACCGTGTTCCTACAGCAGATACAGTTAGACATAATCTGAAACATAATATAGTGATTCGTGCTCATCCCGTTCCTCTTTGTCTAGCCTGCCATGGTTAGAACTTACATAAGCAATCATACGATTCGTGCAACCGACCAATCATAAACGTAAACATGTGCATAATGGATGACAGGCCCTGCGCCTGCACCCAGCTCTCATCTCAGCCCATCGGCCCTATCTATATGAAGGTCACGGTATTTCGCACCGTAATGGACTTGGCATCTCATATGTGTAAGCCTACGATCACTTCGATACGGGTTGCTAGCCCAATATCCGAAGGATCCCAAACTTACGGATATCATAGCTTATCACAGCACTGGACGGTCGCAATCCGTCCGAATGATGTGCACCATAAATATCACACATAATTTCCTCCTAGGCCGAATGGTCCCGGTGCCCCGACGAAGCAGTCCGAGGAAAGCCGTACCGGTGTACGGGCAATCCGAGTCCATTGACCATGTAATACGCGCCATAGCAAACACACATAACATTCCAACCAAATCCTCCATTTCATAAACATAGTCTCGATCCATAAACGGTTTCCCTTGCCATAAACGGTTTCCTGTGCCATAAATATATTCGCGTCTCATAAACATAATCCACCATTCATATGGAGAGCTTCATCAGCGTTATGCCCCAACACATCCATATTGATGCACGACGCCCAACGGCTTAGACATCTCGTACTTGTATTCAACGCGTATCATTCGTAAGTTATTCTCATAGCATAATTTCATAATTACTTAGTCTTTTCGTAACATAAGTGCCCGAGGGCACGCTCAGCACCGTAATCTATATTCTACGCCTAGTGTTCAATGTTCTCGGATCCGTGCACACGATGCACATCTCAATATCGTCTTTCAATGTTCTACCATCATTGCCCTACCGTGACTCGTACACTTGATGTACGTCGCTTCAATTATTTGATTGTTCAATGTTCCATCTTAGTGTTCAACGTATATTTAGATCTTTCATCGCCGAACCACGCTCGCTAACTCGATAACATCTTATGCATTCCATAACATATTTTATTAGACGTGAAAGAATAGGGAGAGAGAGTCAAGAACCCGCCCACCTTAAGCCGATACGCCTTGCCGCCTCGTCGATTGAAGCGTCTCGCTTTCATAACTCGATCGCATAGCTAACTCCCGGACTTAGCCATTTCTTTGAACTACTCGGTTGATTTGGCCTATCGCGCCCATACCACGATCCATAATCCAGCATAAAGGCATAGCCTGCACACCAGATCAACCAATATTAGCACTTGTTCAACGGAACTTATCATTTGCATCGATTCGATTCATAGATTCCAACCGACTCAAAGCTTACCTTTGGCCAATGTAACTCTCGTATCGATTCGCATCGATACTTTATCGGGTTAACGCAACTCTTCGAGTCAACAACTTATTATAATGCACCGTGCGGAGCGGGGCATTACAATGTAAAGTTTTGATACTCACAGTATCAGAGTGGTATCAATGGTTCAGGGAGTGAGTGAGTGAGGGCTTGGCATGTGGGGTGTGAATACTGGGTTGGGGCAGGGGATCGAGTAGTATCTTGGCCCTTTGGCAATTGGTTTTGGTTCAGAGATATAAGGGAACTTGTTCTTGGTTCAGTCCCTAAATCACCTTAGATTTTTAGTCCATCTTAGTTTCAGCCCTCTAGATGGATGCCTAGTAGTTTATAGCCCAGGTTTCCCATTTGTTCAGTTGCCATATGAGACTGTCCTGTATAACTTATTTGTTCAGTCCAAGGAGGTTCCTCTAGTATCAGTCTTGGACTAAATGATAGGGATACTTGGGAGTATCATGTGGACTGATATATGGAACTTAATATATCAAGTTTAGGACTGAAATAAAATTCAAGGAATGAGTTAACTGGATGCAGGAGTTGAGAGAATAGGGGAGGGGTTCATATCAGATGGTGTGTGGGTGTAGAGAGAGTTGAGAGTATAATGAGGTAGTGGAGTAGGAAGGTCCATTCAGTGTTCAGAGTTTGTGAAATTATGTGTGTGGCTAAATCTTAGTGTTTAGTGTCCTATCTAGTGCTCAGTTAGTATCCATGGGTGAGGGAGTAGGGCACTTAAGCCAAGCTCGGTTAGCCATGGCCAATTGGCCTTTAGCCTATGAGTGTGTAGCTAGATTAGAGTTTAGACTTGGGTATTAGAGTTTAAAGTTTTGTCTTAGGGTTTGGACTTGGTATCAGGTGTTAGAGTATCTTAGGAGTGTTTAGATTTTAGAGTATATGTTGGATGTAAGTTAATAGTTCAGTTTTGACTTGAGATTGTGAGTGAGTGTGTGTGTTATATTGGAAATATAAATTACCAACTAGATTGTGGCAGAGCCTTGTTGGTCTTGCAAATGCAAGCATCAGCAGGCATTGCAGCTGGAAATGTAAGCAGCCAGGCTTGGCCTTGCATTTCAGAGCATTGCTTGCCTTGCTAAGCCTTGGTAGTTGCAGCACTGGCCCAGGCAGTTGCAGCAGGGGGCCTAAGGGCCAGGGGCACTGCAGGCTTGCATTAGCAGCTTATGCCATTTACATTGCAAGTGCAGCAACGCACTTTGGCAACGCAAATGTATGCCTTGGCTTGCTATGCAGCAGCAGCCGCACTAGCAGCAGGGGGTAGTCGGGGATCCTTCCCCTTGGGCTTTGGTTGGGCCATTTGGCCACTTGGTTTGAAATGGGATGAGGAGATGGTATCAATGAGGATACATCACTGTATCAGTATATAGAAGATCCTGTTAGATAGGTTAGGGGATTTTGCCTATGTGTATGAGTGTTTATAAGGATGAAAACTTTGTTGGTTTTGCGTGTTCTAGTATGTGTGTATGTGTGTTAGGAGAGTGTCTTCATGTATTAGTTAGTGCCATAGGTGTTTGTATCATTGAAAAGTTAGTCCTAGTGTCCGTAGTTTATATCTGTGTGTGTGTGTCGGTGTTCAAGTATCAGTGTGGACTGACTTGAGTTTCAGCTAGGCTATTAGTGAGTTAGGGAGTGTGTGTGAAGGGATGAATCCTAGTGCAGTGGGGGTGCTTAGCCACTGAAGGTTGGTGTCAGATGTTTAGAAGAGAGGAGAGGGGCCTGTAGGCCATGTGTGGCTTGGGGCAGGCCATTAGTCTACTGCCCAGGCCAGTGTAGGCCAACTGGCCATTGGCTTTTGGGTCTAGGTTCTATGTATCAGAGATTTTAGGGTGTACTGTTAGTATCCTAAATGGAGATATGTACATGTTTGTGGATATATATATATATATATATATATATATGTGTGTGTGTGTGTGTGTGTGTGTGTGTGTGTGTGCGATAGGAAGGGGCTATTGAGAACAGAGTTTAGAATGGGATCATACCATACTGCAATACAAAGGCGTGTTAGCATTTGAACCTAAGGGTAACCTGTTTGGGTCAGCCACATTGTTGGCCACAAGAAACCTTTTCCTTCTCTTTCCTGTATGTACATGTATTTAATTAGAAAAAATAGGGCATTAGTATACTGCTATATGTGGTTTTGTCATACTAGTATGAAGGTAGAGAATGTATAATAGGATATGTACATATCTGAGTATAGGAGGTAAATATGGAATGTGGGTAAGTATCTAATATATGTGATACTCATACATTTATATAAATATATATTATAACTAGGTTGATAATGATTTGATATAGGTTAACTAGACCTAAAATGACCTATATTTGACTAAGGTTTGACCAAGGTTGACCAGTTGACCAAAAGTCAACTGTGAGTCAACAATTGACCTAGTTTTGACCTAGATTGCATACCACTCACTAGAAAACCATGTTTGACACTATCTAACACCCATTTAATACATGTATCTCATCTATAGGCTTTGTGACTCCACTTTGAGGCTCGGTTCACATTCATTGCTTGGACGACAGGCGAGTACATTCTCTGATAGTTTCATTATGTTGATATATCCTGTGATACATGTTATATTAGTGTTCTATCTTGATTCTGACACGATGGACACATGGATTGGTATTTTATGCATTTCCTGATTGGAGATATGTAGTTTCATGCTTATCTTGAATAATGTAATCATGACTAATGCATCCATCATGACTAATAAAATGCGTGTCAAAGAACCTGGATTCCATGTGTACTAGTCGGGCGGAGAAATACCTAGGAGACATGTGAACATACCCGTTTCTATCTCATTGGTCTTTCGTGAATAATAGCGGCCACACACGTACGTGTATGGTTTGCCGGATATATCCCTATAGCCGTTCACATGTCAAACTTGGTATTTCAAATCACTGGTCTTAACACAGTTTGTCTGAGTTGTCTACAACATATCTTGTATGCCAGGTTTACTCATTTTTATATATCTGCATGTTTCTTATGTGATCTTGTACACTTGTCTTTTCATCATACATTACCTCTGTAACTTGATCATCAATAATTTTATTATTATTCATAGCGCTTGTCAATTATTTTGAACTGTTAGATGATGTGCTCGTTCCAATCCTGACTGGATGTGTTGACAAATATTACAGATGATGATGATGGTGACTGTCCTACTTTCTATAGGACATATGAGGATGACACTCAGGAGCCTGAGGAGCATCTAGCTCAGTAGAGGACTACCCCCTAATTAGACTAGTTAGTTAGGCTTGACTGGACTGCGATCCAGCTAGTACTTGAGACTTGCAGTATATTTATTATTCTGGGATCTTGTGTTATGTTTTGAACTCTAACTTGTGTTGGGATCTTGCATATATTTCTAGTTATTTTCTTCTATCTTATATTTCATAATTCGTGCTATCTTCCTTAGATTTTCTTGTGATTGAGTTATGCCATATTATACCTCCGTACGGAGATGACAGGTACCCTTATAATTGTCTAGTTGTAGTATTTATAGACGACCTATACAGCGTTCTACCGTCGACTCTACGGCATAGACTGGACGTACCCACGTTCTCGTCCCCTTCCTCAGGGTGCGGGTCGTGACACGTTTATGTGGTGGCCCATGCAGGTCAGAGTCGCAACTAGTACAATTTTGTAGTGGTGCTCGACTTAGAGTGCTGCTACGAGCCTGCTATTAGGATATAGGATTAGGCAGTATAGAGAGTTACTCAATCAAAGTTAGGACTACTTGAGAAGATTCCTGGGATAACCCTTGAGAATCTCATTATAAACTATCTCAAAATTCGATTCCGACAGTTTCTGTCTACTTCTTTGTTCATCGTTGAATTTAATCCTTGGTATTCATTATTGACTTGATTTTCTACCAAGATAAGACTATGGGCTAGATTGCCTCAGTCATGGAATCTAGTCTTCTACAGCCATATTAGCTGGTTTGGCGATGAGATAGAGTCTGATTTTGGATGTATTTCTCGGGTGTGGGAATTTAAAATTTTTGCAGCCAAGTTAGCAGCAATACAAAAAATTTAAATACCATAATTCTAGAGGTATATACCTTAGTTACGGACTCTATGGATTATCACTGTTGTATTTACTGGCGTAACGAGGATTCTGGTAACATGGTTCTGGATAGATGGGTATGATTATCAGATTTTAAAATAGATACCATATAGATGGTGCCCTAGTATGATGGAATAGAATATCAGTGTAGATGTTACTTGAATATCATGGATTAGATAGAGGTAGCTAGGCCACCTGTAGTGCAGCACCGTGCCCCGTACCATCAGAGGGATATACCCCAGAGGTGCAGGGCTTTTGCGCTGACAGTCGAGTAGACCGACGCTACGGGTGACGGGTTAGCAGGTCTGTCTTTCATGTTCTTCTTTCCATCTTGTTATGTGATTCCATTAGTACCTGTCAGGATGTTTTGTGCTGTGATAGATAGTATAGTGACCCTAATCAAGACCGTGATATCATGACCAGTAGGACCACAATTTGCATGTTTTAGATATAGTTTTCTTGACCTTAATTGTTGGGGGTTTAACCTAGAAGAAGTACGGCCATCTTAATTTTCAGGACAAAATTTTCTAAGGGGAGGAGATTTGTCACTACCACTTTTCTAGGACAAGGGTATTTTTGTCATTTCATAAATTGAGTCTTTTTTTCTTTTAATAAGATGGTTGTAATTATTAATAGTCTAATTAATCATTAGTCATGGTAGACCTCATTTAATTTAATTTGACTTGACCAACTAGTTGATAAATTAGACTCTATTCATGGTTAGGTTGGACACAAGCCTTAATTAGAGCCAAACCACTTAGCCTACTTAAGGACCGACTTAATACTAAGTGTAAGGAGAGGATTAGGGCTAGTCTAGAGCCTATTTAACCCCCATTTAACCTAAAATAGCAGCCACCATAAACTAGGGTTTCCATCCTTTCCTCTATTCCAAACTTCCCCAAATTTCTTCTTCTTTCCTCCATTGTTTGGGCAAAAGCTTGGGGGAGCTCAAGGAGGCTAGGAGAAGGCTCTAGCAAGGGTGTGAAGGCTCATTCTCCATCCATCTTCTCCATTTTCTTGGAGATTTGTGAAGGCTCTTTCCTACATAGGTATAACCCTCTAAACTTGCATTCCTATGATCAAATTTCATGTATTCATATAGGAGACCCACCCCATGACTCATAGGGAGTAGATTGGGGTCCTAATGAATCCTATTGGGGTAGTTTTAAGGAGTTTTGTGTCCATTCTAGGAGGGCTACGAATTTGACCCTATAGGTGTTTGTTAGAATGTCATAATGACCAATTTTGTTCTATTTTTTTTCAGTTTTGTGCAAAAGAATAGTTGGTTGCTCATTTCGATAGGTATCTAATGGATTCTACATGTTTAAATTGGTGTATACATATCTATATATATATATATAAAATGTATGGACATGTAAGTATGGGGATTGGGAGCCAAGTATTCACTGTTTTGTATAACTGGTGTTGACTGGAGGTAAATGTTAGAAGGGGAGTGTTCAGTCAGTGCAGTGGAAAACATTTATTCCTGAGATTGTGGTGTCAGTTATGGAAGTGTACTGGCATGTGAGTCCTAGGCCATGGCAAATACAGCATTAAAGAAAATGGATTAGAGGGAATTGGTCCCTTGGATGCAGGACATAACAGAGTGAGAGAGGTAGTAAGACCTGTGTCTTGGCACTCATAGTTGGAGTGTAGTAGTGAGTGCATTAAATGCTAGTGTTAGTATCAGAATATGAACGAGGTAGTGGCAGTTGCCCTTGGCAATGCTACACTGGCTCGGGCACAGGGGATTTGAGAGTTAATGGTCATGTGTGTCTTAGTTGCAGTGAATTGGATACGGGTATCAGAGCTCTGGGTTTCGCCTTAGGCAATTTTGGTCCCATGGCCATCAAGCATGTGTTCGAATGAGAGAGGGACCACTTTTGGGCATGTGAAGTTTTGATACTCACAGTATCAGAGTGGTATCAATGGTTCAGGGAGTGAGTGAGGGCTTGGCCTGTGGGGTATGAATACTGGGTTGGGGCAGGGGCTCGAGTAGTATCTTGGCTATTTGGCCTTTGGCAATTGGTTTTGGTTCAGAGATATGAGGAAACTTGTTCTTGGTTCAGTCCCTAAATCACCTTAGATTTTCAGTCCATCTTAGTTTCAGCCCTCTAAATGGATGCCCAGTAGTTTATAGCCCAGGTTTCCTATTTATTCAGTTGCCATATGAGACTGTCCTGTATAACTTATTTGTTCAGTCCAAGGAGGTTCCTCTAGTATCAGTCTTGGACTGAATGATAGGGATACTTGGGAGTATCATGTGGACTGATACATGGAACTTAATATATCAAGTTTAGGACTGAACTGAAATGCAAGAAATGAGTTAACTGGATGCAGGAGTTGAGAGAATAGGGAAGGAGATCATATCAGGTGGTGTGTGGGTGTAGAGAGAGTTGAGAGTATAATGAGGCAGTGGAGTAGGGAGGTCCATTCAGTGTTCAGAGTTTGTATAATTATGTGTGTGGCTAAATCTTAGTGTTTAGTGTCCTATCTAGTGCTCAGTTAGTATCCATGGGTGAGGGAGCAGGGCACTTGAGCCAAGCTCGGTTAGCCATGGCCAATTGGCCTTTAGCCTATGAGTGTGTAGCTAGATTAGAGTTTAGACTTGGGTATTAGAGTTTAAAGTTTTGTCTTAGGGTTTGGAATTGGTATCAGGTGTTAGAGTATCTTAGGAGTGTTTAGATTTTAGAGTATATGTTGGATGTAAGTTAATAGTTCAGTTTTGACTTGTGATTGTGAGTGAGTGTGTGTGTTATCTTGGTAATGTAAATTACCAACTAGATTGTGGCAAAGCCTTGTTGGTCTTACAAATGCAAGCATCAGCAGGCATTGCAGCTGAAAATGCAAGCAGCCAGGCTTGGCCTTGTATTTCAGAGCTTTACTTGGCCTTGCTAAGCCTTGGTAGTTGCAGCACTGGCCCAGGCAGTTGCAGCAGGGGGCCTAAGGGCCAGGGGCACTAAAGGCTTGCATTAGCAGCTTGTGCCATTTGCATTGCAAGTGCAGCAACGCACTTTGGCAACGCAAATGTATGCCTTGGCTTGCTATGCGGCAGCAGCCGCACTAGCAGCAGGGGGTAGTCGGGGATCCTTCCCCTTGGGCTTTGGTTGGGCCATTTGGCCACTTGGTTTGAAATGGGATGAGGAGATGGTACCAGTGAGGATACATCACTGTATCAGTATGCAGGAGATCATGTTAGATAGGTTAGGGGATTTTGCCTATGTGTATGAGTGCTTATAGGTATCAAAACTTTGTTGGTTTTGTGTGTTCTAGGGTGTGTGTATGTGTGTTAGAAGAGTGTCTTCATGTATCAGTTAGTGCCATAGGTGTTTGTATCGTTGAAAAGTTAGTCCCAGTGTCCTTAGTTTATATGTGTGTGTGTGTGTCGGTGTTCAAGTATCAGTGTGGACTGACTTGAGTTTCAGCTAGGCTATTAGTGAGTTAGGAAGTGTGTGTGAAGGGCTGAATCCTAGTGAAGTGGGGGTGCTTAGCCACTGAAGGTTGGTGTCAGATGTTTAGAAGAGAGGATAGGGGCCTGTAGGCCATGTGTAGCTTGGGGTAAGCCATTAGTCTACTGTCCAGGCCAGTGTAGGACAACTGGCCATTAGCTTTTGGGTCTAGGTTCTATGTATCAGAGATTTTAGGGTGTACTATTACTATCCTAAATGGAGATATGTACATGTTTGTGGATATATGGGTATATATATATATATATATATATATATATGTGATAGGAAAGGGCTATTAAGAACAGAGTTTAGAATGGGACCATACCATACTGTAATACAAAGGTGTGTTAGCATTTGAACCTAAGGGTAACCTGTGTGGGTCAGCCACATTGTTGGCCACAAGAAACCTTTTTCCTTCTCTTTCTTGTATGTAAATGTATCTAATTAGGAAAAAGAGGGCATTAGTATACTGCTATTTGTGGTTGTTTCACACTAGTATGAAGGTAGAGAATGTATAATTGGATATGTACATATCAGAGTATAGGGGGTAAATATGGAATGTGGGTAAGTATCTAATATATGTAATACTCATACATTTATATAAATATATATTATAACTAGGTAGATAATGATTTGATATAGGTTAACTAGACCTAGAATGACCTAGATTTGACTAAGGTTTGACCAGGGTTGACCAGTTGTTGACCAAAAGTCAATTGTGAGTCAACAATTGACCTAGTTTTGACCTAGATTGCATACCACTCACTAGAAAACCATGTTTGACACTATCTAACATCCATTTAACACATTTATCTCATCTATAGGCTTTGTGACTCCACTTTGAGGCTTGGTTCACATTCATTGCTTGGACGACAGGCGAGTACATTCTCTGATAGTTTAATTATGTTGATATATCTTGTGATTCATGTTATATTAGTGTTCTATCTTGATTCTGACACGATGGACTCACGGATTGGTATTTTATGGATTCCCTGATTAGAGATACGTAGTTTTATGCCTATCTTGAATAATATAATCATGACTAATGCATCCATCGTGACTAATGAAATGTATGTCAAAGAACCTAGATTCCATGTGTACGAGTTGGGCGGAGAAATACCTAGAAGACATGTGAACATACCCCTTTCTATCCTATTGGTCTTTCGTGAATAATAGCGGCCACACACGTACGTGTATGGTTTGCCGGATATATTCCTGTAGTCGTTCACTTGTCAAACTTGGTATTTCAAATCACTGGTCTTAACACAGTTTGTCTGAGTTGTCTACAACATATCTTGTATGACAGGTTTACTCATTTTTATATATCTGCCTGTTTCTTATATGATCTTGTACACTTATCTTTTCATCATATATTACCTCTGCAACTTGACCATCAAGAATTTCATTGTTATTTCATGACTCATAGTGCTTGTCAATTATTTTGAACTATTAGATGATGTGCTCGTTCCAATCCTGACTGGATGTGTTAACAAATATTACAGATGATGATGATGGTGGCTGCCTTACTTTCTATGGGGCATATGAGGATGACACTCAGGAGCCTGAGGAGCATCTAGCTCAGTAGAGGACTACCCCCTGATTAGACTAGTTAGTTAGGCTTGACTGGACTGCGATCCAGCTAGTACTTGAGACTTACAGTATATTTATTATTCTGGGATCTTGTATTATGTTTTGAACTCTAACTTGTGTTGGGATCCTACATATATTTCCAGTTATTTTCTTCTATCCTATCTTTCATAATTCGTGCTATCTTCCTTAGATTTTCTTATGATTGAGTTATGCCATATTATACCTCCGTGCGGAGATGACAGGTACCCTTATAATTGTCTAGTTGTAGTTTATAGACGACTTATACAGCGTTCTACCGCCGATTCTGCGGCGTAGGCTGGACGTACCCACGTTCTCGTGCCCTTCCTCAGGGTGTGGGTCGTGACACAAATCTAAATCCAAAAGCTGCAACATGGCATCCTTTGAACCAGTAGCAAAAGAAGAAATTCTAATTGGCACTTGATCTGGAAAACCCTATCTTCGGGAGTATCCCGAAAATCAAGATAATCCTGTCTTATCTCCTGATTCTTCCTACCTCATCTTCTCATACTGAGAATATACCATCTACATCCCCGCCGGTAGTGGAACCATCTCCTCCTAAACCGACATCAACGGACAAGGGAAAACAACCTGTCCGTTTTGACAAAGCATTAAAGAAGTCCTCGTCTCTTGGACTTGAAAAGCTATATAACTTTGACATGTTGGCTCAATTAGCCAATACTCTAGCAAGATTGTCAATCTTCGAACTCTTATGCCTCCCAAAAGAAACTCGAGAGACGTTAAGTGAAGCTTTGATGCAGGTTGATGCTTGTCTTACTCTTCTCAAAAAGCCTGAAAAGGAGCCAGTCAGCTGGGCACATTGTCATAGTGTATTTGAACTAATGCCCAATATTACTTTTATACAAGATGACATGTTATTAGAAGAAAATTGTCATGATCGTCCTCTCTACTTTACGGGGTATGTGGACACCATGAAAGTCGATCGTATTCTGATTGACCCAGGGTTTGCTCTTAGTATCATGCTAAAATCTTTGCTAGATGCTTTGAAGATCCCAGTGCATAACCTGTCTACAACTATCACAACCATTTTGGGGTTCAGTCAAGGAAGAAGTAAACCTTTGGGGAAGATACGCCTAAAACTTCAAATTGGCAATCTTCGTACAAAGGTAACTTTCTATGTAATTGACAATCATGGCTCATACAATGCTTTGTTAGGAAGACCATTCCTCCATGAACATAATATCGTACCTTCTACTCTCCACCAATATTTCAAATATGTGGATGGTAATGGAGAAGTCCAAAAAGAGGTTGCAGATCTGAATCCTTTCAAAGGAGTTGAAACATACTGTAACGATTCTCGCATGTACAAGGAGGAATTCATGAAGCTAGTACTGGCAATGGACACAAACGAAGAACATAAAGGGATATCAAGTGATATTCTGGTGATCTCGGTCAAAGGACGTACATCCTGTCCTCAATCTTCCAAACTACTGACTATCTATCTTCCTTCCCATGAGAAGCAGCCTATGGGTGATAGTCAGGAACAAAGGGAGCTCACCTCTTCTGAGCCGCTTGTAATCGGTCTTCGTCGTAAGAAGCCCCCTCCTCCTTCTCGTTCTTCTTCTCCCCCTCTTATCATCAATCTGACTAAGCCTGCTAAGGCCAAAGTTCCTGTTGTAAATGATGGTGTAAAAATCAATAAAGCATCTCCTTTACAGTATACTGATGTCTCTTACTATACCCAATGTTATTTGGATATGCTAGATAGCTTTAAGCCACTTACAATAGAGGTCGTATCATCTTTACGAAATGTAGTATCACTAGATTCAATACAAGAGTCGTACTTCTTAGTACCGTCTCGAAAGAAAGATGAAAGGCCTATATTCTTCAATAAAAGAGAGGAACAAAAAATCATGCTCTATAATGATAATAGAGATATTCAGGAAGGCTGCAATTATGCCGCTATAGTCCACAATCCAAAGCCATCATCCGTAAAATAGGCTATGATTTCAGAACATGCCTCAACAACGGTAAAGGAAGGCGAACTCCTCTTCGTATTGTTGTTCCAAAAGGGAAATCACAACAATACCACGGTAAAACGAAGCGGGGACTAGGCTATGCTTCACCACTTCCAACTCCAGAACCTTCTGAATCTGATGAAGAAGAATGATCTAACTTATCTGATTCTATTTCATGGTATTCTGATACCAGCATTGGTCATGTTCATAGGGTGATAGTATCTTCTAACACGGTGTCTGCCAAATTCTCGAAAGATGACAAAGATGACATTGAAGAATATCCTGAAGTGGATCCTGGGCACAAAGGATGGACAATCAGTGGAAACTTTATTTTGAATAACGAGAACCACCTACTGAGGATCAACTAGTCCAAATCGATATTGGAGAGAATGGCGTATCACGACCAATCTTCATTAGCAAAAATCTCTCAGAAGATGATAAACAAGAATTAATTCACCTTATTCGTGAATATATTGATATCTTTGCCTAGAGTTATGAAGATATGCCAGGATTAGATCCTCAAGTTACAACTCACAAACTTAATATTTTGCCGAATGCTAAGCCGGTCAAACAACAACAATGGTGATTCAAGCCTGAAATGATGGATGCAATTGATGACGAAGTCAAAAAGCATATAGCTTGCGGTTTTATCAGAGAAGAACAGCATCCTGACTGGGTAGCCAACATTGTATCAGTTTTGAAGAAGACCGGAAAGGTTCAAGTTTGCATAGACTTTCGGGATCTCAATGATGCTTGCCCTAAAGATGAATTCTCTCTCCCAATTGCTGATGTCATGATCGACAACACATGTGGATTCGAACAAATTTCTTTCATGGATGGGTTTTTTGGATATAATCAAATTCGGATGAATCCTGAAGATGAAAAAAATACTTCGTTTCGTACTCCTCGTGGAGTGTACTATTATACAGTCATGCCATTTGGTCTTAAGAACGCAAGTGCAACTTACCAGCAGGCTATGAGTACTATCTTTCGAGATCATCTGCGAAAGACTGTTGAATGCTATGTTGACGATATTGCTGTTAAAAGTCGTCTAAAGGAAGATCACATTCAAGATTTAAGAACTATTTTCAATCTAATGTGCCAGCATCTTTTCTTCAAAAATTGAAGTGACTGTTCATTCATTCACTTTCTTTGACTTATCATTCATTTGGTATTTATTGTCTCTTGCTTTAAATAATAAGAATTCATGTCCTTTACACCTCTGAATTCTGATTATTTATATCAGCAGCTTGTCACGTCCTTATTACCTCTGATAAAGTTGTCTATCGAAATAACTGTATTGCTAAAACTTTATATTCTGCCACATCCACATTACCTTTGAGCAGATATAATAAATATTATTATTTTCTAAATCATGAAATATATCATGTCCAATACCTTTGAATATATTTTCTATTCTATTACTTATATCTATAACAAGATATGCAACAAGTAATAGAACCAAATAAAAAGTCTTTATTATTTCTTTTTGCAAGAGAAGAAAAAGAGTACATTGTAGAAAGAAACAACAAAATCTGTCCACTTTTACTCCGAAGGATAGGTGATGAGTTCCACAATTTTTTTCTTCAGAATTTGAACTCTTTCATCACGAGAATCTAGTACTCTTTGCCTGGCTTCAACTAGTCCTGATTCGGGATCGAAAGGTTGTAGAACAGCAGTTCGACGTGTTAGTTCTTCATTCTGAAGACGCTCAAATTCCTTCTTCTGGTCTTTCAAAACCTCTAACTGATCAACAGCAGATTGGTACAATTGATTTTCTTGTTCTATGTTTCGCTTAATAGTCTGAAGTTCTGCTTGAAGTTAAGCAATTTTGGCTTCCAAATTAGCAGATGTTTTCTCTTCCTTTGTAGCCTTAGTCTTATGACTATCAGCAACAATAGCCGCATCAGAGATTTGAATGTCTAGCTCAGGTGATGGTTAAGTAAAAGCCAGCAGGAATGCTTCAAAATCGGCTTTAGTAGTTTCTGCTTCTCGAACCATAGTTTCATATTCCATGTTTACTAGTGGCTCGATATCTCCTCTTTTCAGCTCCTTGTAAGCCTTAATTGAGCTCTCTAGCTCATCCAAAATATGTTCCAAAAATAAAGCTTGAGCTTCGTCTCCTTGACTACGGATGCCTTCGATCATGAATGTAGTGGGAGTTCTAACGGTACTGAAAGGGACATCCTCTCTCTCCATAACCCTATGAACTAAGGGCTCTAGAGACGTAAAGAAGACTCTTGTGAAAGAGGCCACCACAAATTTATTAGCTGTCAGGGCTCCTGGAGTGGCTACTATATTTGCAGAAGTCTTCACAGCTTTAGCAGGTAGAGGTACTTCATCTGGAGCACTAATATGAGAAGAGCTTCCTTCCCCAGCTACAGTTCCAGTAGGCGCTTCTGCAAATCACATATGTCATTTATGTTGATAACATATAATGCTAAAGGCGCTATGAAAAATTATTCCTATTTGGGAATTTACATGAGCTGAGTACATTACGAGGAGTATCAACAACTTTAACTATCTCGGACTGAAGTTTTGACAGTCTCTGCAGACATGGTAGCCTGACTATTCCATGCTTCCAATTCAGTCGGAGGTGGCAGAGTTACTGGAGTTTCATTTACTAATTCTGTTGCCACCTTAGACATTTCAGGTTGCTCAGTAGTCGTGGGTTCATTAACCTCAGAAGGATTGACATATTCTTTATCATGAACCGCATTCTCCTCGTCTTCATCAGTTGAAGGATCTTCATTAACTGGAAGTTCTTGTGATGGTGGTGCACTCACTAAAGTTTGTTTTTATTTAGTAATGTTGTTCCAATCATCATCATAGGTTTCATCATCAAAATCGCAACCGGTCAATGCGTCAATTATTGCCTCTTTTGAATGAGTAGATACTTGAGCTTTTGTAGTATCTTGTGGAGGTAAATCCTGCTTTGGGGAGGAGACTTTTGGACTTAGGGGAGTTGGAGATGGAATTGTTATCCCTGCTGTAGCAAGTACATTGGCAGAAACATTTACTGTCATAGTGGTAATAGGAGGCTGGACATCTGTTGAAGTAACCAATACAAGGAAAAGCAATTTAGATATATATCTTTGATAAAAGTTAACATATGAGGATATGTCACAATTTTGATATTACCTTCTTGAGATAATTCTTCTTCGGCAATTTCTAATTTTCTTCTAACTTCTTTGGGTATTGATGTGTTTGGTTCTACAACAGCTTCAGTACAATCACCCTCTGGATCGATCAAGAAGGAAGTAGAAGTTCCTCCTTCTATAATCTTCTTTTGTTTCTGAATAGAAGAAGGGGTAATGTCCTTCTCTCCAGAAGAAGAACTGAGAAGCAACTGTTTTGATTGAGAACGTGTTGTTCTCGTAGTCACTGGTTCATTGATAACCAGTGACGTTATTTTCTTCTTCTCCTGAGCCCTTGGAGAATTGGATGTATTATCTCGCTGAGGAGAGGCCATCGTCTCTTTAGTCTTTCTCTTCTTACCCTTAATAGGAGATTTTTCCTTTCGTACATTTATGGATATGTCTAGAGGATCTTTAACTGGATCAGCATAGTTCATTAAAATTGATGCCTCTAGAGGTTCATCGGCAGGATCTCTGTCTTCTATATCCCGGAAAGACTGAAGAGTATGTTTTCCTTGTTTAATTCTCTTTTCAATGGCGAAGCTGTATACAGGATGGGAGTTTTCAGCGAATGTGTTCGCTGAAGTATAGAAGTTTGCGTATGAATATAACATACGCGGGCCTTGTGGAAGTTTGTAGGGCATAGAAAAGATAGTTTTTGTGCCCCGGGCGTTGTAATAACTCCAAGCCCTAGCCCCATCAATGAGATAACCTTTGGCTTGTAGGTAAGTGGTTGCATTGTTTGCCATGAAATATAAAAGAACAGAACAATTATCGGAGGACCGAACTTTTACTTCACGTTACAAACTCGCTTGTACAAAGAAAGCCTAGGGACGAAAACCTAGGTACAGCAGTCTAAGTACAATTATTTATTTTAGATTCTAGGGGGTGACGATAGAGGCTCGGGAAGGCGACGGAAGCCCTGCCTTACTCCTTGGACGATCGGTATGCAGCCTTGGCTCCTTGTGAAAAGATGGTAGGCGTTGACGAAGAAATGCTCTTCTTGCTCCTCTGTTGCTCTTTTGGCTTCTCTCTCTCTGTGTGTATTCTTTTCTCTGACTATTGGGGAGTCTCTCTGTATATACGTATTTTTCTCTCTGAAATTATATATCTCGCAAGGGAATGGCACCCTGCTATTTATAATAGTAGGATGTGATCATTAGGGTTGCCAATGATTAGCTCTTGGGGATGACGGCGGCTTGGGGATTGGTCAATCCAGGCTATTCATTTTGATTATGATGCATCTGGGCCATTAGGTGTAGATTACACCAAATCCCATGAGCAATTGATGCTGATTGGAATAAATCTTCCTTATAATAATCTTCTGATATCTGCGAATAAATTAGATCTATCCTTCTGCCATGTGTCCCAGATTATTGGGATTTGACCTAATCTTTAATGGCAGCCAATTTGAGGAATTAATTGGTTTAGGACGCGTGTCCTAGAAGCTGCTGGGGGGATTTGGACCGCATGACTAGTGAGCCGCATATGAATGTGAGCCGCATATGGTTGGGCCCACGTGTCAGGGCTGCGGGAGCAGTGGCCCTCACCTGAGCCCTTTAACCACAGAAGAGTAATTCTTGTGGGCCGTATAGGTACATATCCGCCTGAGCCGCATAGACATGACCCTCTCGAACCACATAAGAAGTCCTCGCTCGAGCCGCATGAGGCTTTCATGGCCTGAGCCGCATAGGATAGATTCACTCTGAGCCGCATGGGAAGTTCTTTGCTCAAGCTGCATGAGACTTTCATGGCCTGAGCCGTATAGAACAGATTCACTCTGAGCCGCATGGGATTTATTCTGAACCGCATGAGCAGTGAACCGCATATGAATGCCCACGTGGCAAGGCCACGTGGCAATTTTATGGCTCTCGGCCGGGAGATTTGTGTCAGAGATCTCTTTTCTCTTCCCTAGAGATTTATCATTATGACAGAGCCATAATTACCTTCTTTGGTGTCAGAGCTGTCAACTTTTCAGAGGGGTCAGCCGTCAAAGCAATTAATGCAGCATGGGTCGGAGGGGAGCACTATCAGACCACGTGTCTTCTGAGCCGCATGGAATGCTTTCGGCCGCATAGCTCCTTGTACCGCATGATTCAATGAACCGCATGAGTTTCTGAGCCGCATAGGGTTCTTTGGCCGCATGAGTCATTTTTTTTAGTATTTTCCATGCTTCTACAAGACCCCCTTCAAAGTTTTCAATTTGTAAAATTGAAATACTTTGAATAAGAAGCATGGCTGTGTTTTTGCTAGCCGCATATGAAATTCTGACCACATAGAAGTCTTGGCCGCATAGATTGTTCAGTCGCATAGGTGACTCAGCCATAGGAGACTGTTCAGCCGCATAGCTTCTTGCCACGTCATTACTTGCCACGTATGGCAATATTTAGTACTTGAATGTTGTTGATTTTTAAAGGCCGCTTTTTGGTGCGGGATCCGAGGAGCTTGGCCTTCATTTTCGGCGGCTTATTTTGATAACCGAAGAGTCGGTTTATGTGTGTGCACGGGAATCGAAATGCTCCGTCTTTGTTTATAAATACGGGTGACTTTAGCCGGAGGGACTTCTTTACCTTCTCTTTCGTTCACTATTTTTCTTGTCTTCTCTTTCTGATCTTCCTTGTCTTCTCGTCGAAGCAATGGCTCCTAAGTCTTTTAAAGTTATTTCTGCCGCCGCGAAGGGCAAGAGGGTGACGTCCTCGTCAGCCGTCGAGCGTGAAGCGCCCGAAATGCCCTCTGACGTTCGTCCAGCCTTTAAGGGTAAGGGTTGCATTTGGATCTTGAGTACCTATGGCTCTGTTGCATATTTATGCGCAAGCCTCCTCCCAAGTTGATGGCAGAGCCGCATATGCTGTATGGGCCGTATGACTTTTTCATGCCCGAACCGCATAGACAATGCCCCATGTTTGAACCGCAGAAGAAGGATTTAAACACATAAAGTCTCCTCTGAACGGAGCCGCATATGTTTTTAGCAGGCTGAACCGCGCCGCATGAGTTCTTCTGTTAGAACTGTGTATATTCGTCTGATCCGCATAAGCTATCGAGCTAGAGTCATATGGAACTTCCATCTGATTTGGGCCGCATGAGACTGTATTGACTCGAACCGTATAGGCTTCCTCGACACTGTATTTCTTGAGACCCAACTGGACTGGAGCCGCATAAGACCTTATTGACCTGAACCGCATAGGCTTGCAAGAGTTTCTTCATTCAGTAATTTTTTTGTATAAGCTATTTTTTAATCCTGTTTCTTCTTTCTCTCTCCCTCTCTTCTTTTTTTTTCTTTTCAGTGAACCTCCCAACCAACCCAGCAGGAGAGCTCCTTGTGGGTTCAGCTCAGTATGCCGCAAACGTGCAGCTTGACGAGTTATTCCGTCGTATAGAGGATCAGCTTCCCACCAATGAGCCTAAGGAGAGAGTGGCTGCTATTAATAAACAACCTTTCTGCTTTCTTTGTTCAATGGTGAATTCGGAGAAGTTGGATGGAGAATTTCTGAAACCAGCTTTTCTCTTTGGGGACGCCTTTTCCATAAAGAACTCCAGATTGCTGGATATCTCGGAGCACTGGGATTTTTTTGTAGACGGGGTAGAGATTCATATCCCTGAGATGGAGCGGCATTATCCTCTCTCCTGGTTTAACATGGTACCGCGGGGCAGGACTATGGTGGGTTCCCTGACTCCTATCCAACAGGGAATGTTTGTGAGCAAAATTCACTACAACAGACGTACGGGTTTAGTATGTGCGGGCAAGGAATCCGTGAGTCAAACTATGATGGGGCTGCTCTCGGGCACTTTTGTAAACACAACTGGCCCTAATTTTACCTTCACCCTAGCTGATACCTTTTTGAATCAGCTCGTTCACAAGGGGTCTTATCCCATAGGCAGGTTGTCGCTGCTGAATTGGATCAACCCCATTCCCACATGGACTAATCTTACCTCATGGATTTTAAGGCAGTATGGGGACTTCCTTCAGGAAATTGATCTCTACTACGCCGTCAGGGGTACCTACTACGGGTTACCCATTAACAAGCCCTTGTTTATGGCTTTATTGGAGCTGTATAATCAGCGTATAGGAACTTTCTTTACCCCCGGAGGAGAACTGGGGCTTGCTCTTCATGAAATGAACACTGTGTCTAGGTTGCCATGGGGAGGTGAAGCTTTTGAAGTGTATACACCGACGAACGAAGAACTCGAAGCACTGGACCGACAGTTTCCTGGTTTCGTTGCCGTATATCAAGAACTGTTGTGTCATCACAGCGCCTGCCATCAGATGGCTATCAAGAAAGTAAATAGTTCGGAAGGGAACGCTCCTCATACCAAGGCCTGGATTTTGTATCTTTTCATGTTGCGTCCTTCCGGTTAAGTTTCGTCTCGAACTCCTCGAACCCCGGAGGAGGTGGAGGATATGAAGTCGAAGGTCAAGAAGTCGAAGTCTACCCGTGACCGGTTTGGGAGTAGCACTGACTCCCTCAGTTATTTCCACTATGGTACCCGGGAGATGTCTGATAAGGCAATCTTAGCTAGGTTCTTGATGGTATTGCTACGCAACTGTGTAGTCTCGGGCGGCGCAGGTTCTATAGAAAGGATCAGCCGCCATTTCATTCTTCCTGCTGTAAAATTGGTCTTCAAGGTAAGACTGGTGCTCCTTCCGGCCATGGTGTGTAGCATACACCACGGCCTTCGTGCCTTTTCATCCAAAGTTATTGCTCGCGATGTGTCGATGGACTTTAAACGGATAGAATTACCATACCACTACCTCATGGGGTGGTTATTGTTGTACTATCGGTCGTTGATGAGGCCGGGACCTGATGAAGACGTTTCTGTTGATGACGCCTTCCCTTTCCGGTATCGTCATCAGCCTTGGGAACATGATACCATGCCGGCCTGCCGGAGGGCGTTGGCAAGAACTGATGGGCCCGAATTCTTCGTATATCTCCCTGAGTTCACCCCCGACGAAGTGAGGAGGGTATATGTTGACGGCGTTGACCCCCCCAACTTTTATCTGAGAAGATGCTTCTTTGGTTGTGCAACATCCGTCCCGCGCACTTGGTGTATCGTTACCGGAATAGAGTATACCTGGAGCCTTATCTGCCCAGTAGATTTTTCCGTCAATTCGGGTATAGTCAATTGTTCCTGGATCGCCCTAGCGCTTGCTTGAGCTTTGAGGGCAGTGTGCTCGATGGCGTCCGGGCTTGGCAATATTATAATACAACCCATACTCGAGCTAGCTTCTCACTTTCTGATGCCAAGGTGGAGGATGATATCTTGTATATAGCGGCCCTTTATCATGTTGCAGCGAGCAAACCTCCTGTTGGTTTTGATATGAATACTAGCTTCATTACTGGCACCGGTTTGGCTGAGAGGCCAGAAGGGTCCAAGAAGAAAAAGAGGGGGGCGAACAGGGTTCCTGTGCCGGACTCAGAGTCCACTAGGGCAGATGAAAAAGATGACGAACAAGACACTGATGACTCGTCTCATTCTTCGGGCGAGGAGGTTGGGAATCAACCCCCTGTCATGCAGGCGGGAAGGGCTGTGGGTCAATCGTCTAGTTTGTCCGACGAGGTGGTGGAGGAACAACCATCTGCAATGCCCGGCCCTTCGCGTAAACGAAGCAGGCGCATGACTACCGCTGATGACCGAACCTATTCCACGAAGCATGCTACGGTAAGACGTCGCATGTTGCTTATTGATGATGTGGACGATGTTCTTGAGGTGATTTGGGCTTCAGTTGTTTCCTTTCTCCTTTTTCTATGTTAGGGCTTAATTATTTGTTTCTTTTGCTCTTTATAGGCGTCGGATGAGCTCGCCCCTCAGGACCCGATTACCGAGGGTGATCCGGTCCTGTCTCATTTAGTCAGTGGTGTGTGCACTGCTATCATCGCTGCTGGGGTGCTTCCGGGTGCGACCGAGGATTTCCACCGTACTGGAACCTCATCCCAGGGGGATGGGGGCTTTACTGCGCCCGTCCCTGAAACATCCGAACCCCTACATGATGATTTTGTGGGTGGGGAAACTATGCCGACTGTGAACGAGCCGTCGCCTCCGTGCTCTTCCCCTGGTAATTCAAATCGAACCATAGCTCGTGAATAAGCCTATGTGTTCTTGTCATCTTTTCTTTCAGATTATGTCGACTAATGGTTGATTTGGATGTTCAGATCTCAACCCTTCGTTGCCAGTGATTGATGTTGCTAGATCGTACCCTACCGGAGAGGGCCTGACAGAGCCTCTCTGTGTCGAGGGGCCCTTGTCTGGGTCGAGCTCGGGGTCCCGGGTAGCAGTGCAACTGGGGCAAGAGGCGATGCCCCCTGTGTCCTCCTCTGCGAATGTAGTTTCGGGGGTTAACCTTTCCTCCCTGCCGAGCATCTAGGCTCTTCGGGCGGCAAAAAAGGAGTTAGCCGCCATCCAAGCATCCTTCCGTACGGAGTTTGCTTCCTTGGTGGCGGGTGCAGTAACTTCTGAAGCTGCTCCTCCGGTATCGTCGGCCACTCTCCCTCTGACGCCGTCCTCTACGGAGGTCTTGGATGATGCATTACAGGATGTGGTTGCCAGCTTTCATCGTCATTTGAAGAAAGGGGTCGAGGCAGCAGTGGAAAGGGGGACTCCTTTTACTCTGGCCCGTCGATGTGTCGGAGGCCAGATTACCATCCTTAAGACACTCCCTGGAGGAGGGGAATTGGCTGCGCTTTTGGAGTCGAAGCTATTAGAAGTTGATCATCTCGTGGTCCAAGTTTCGCTTGTTGCAACAGACTGATTTACCTGCGGCCATAAATCAAGAGCGCAACTTTCTCATTACTACGGTGGAGAAGGTGATGGCTGCCCGGGAATCGCTTAAACCGGCTATATTGAAGGACCGCCGGGATCTGACTCGATTGCACGACCAGTGGAGCCGTCGGACTGAATATTGCTCAACTCGGAAAGCGAATGCTTCCCGCGGGGTAGCCGATACCCGGGAACATATCCTTGAACTCCAAAGAAAACTGGCTTTCTTGAAGTCAGAGCTCGAGACCGCTCGTTCTGAGAAAGAGATTGCTATCCAGGAGGCTGATAAGTACAGTAGGGCTTCTACAAATCTAGAGCTTGCCCTCAAGAAGATAGAGGACAACTGGCAGGCATATACTCTTCTGAATGATGCAGAGCAGTTATCCCAAGAAGCCGAGCGTCGAACTAAGCAGAGGCTTGATCGGGGGACTGCCTTGGTGAAGAACCGTCTTTTGGAGTTGTGTAATGCCGAACTATAGTCGGCCTTTTATTCCTGTTTTGTTTCTGTTTTCTTTCTTTCTGAAGGGGACATAATCCCGAAGTATGTAATACTTTTTCTTCCTTCAAATAAAGAGCACTTTCAATTCTACCCTTCATTTGTATTGCTTGCTGCGCCTGTAATATTGTGGTGATATTTTCCTCCACATAGGGGATATATTTATGGACCTGTTACCCATGGCGTACCTTACTTTTAGGTAGAGGTAACAAGTTTTGGTCTGGGTACCTGAAGCAGCCATAGCGACGTGGTCATGGGGGCTCTTGGTATTGAGAAAAGGAATGCCGTAGAGCAGCTGGGCTCCTGGGGCCTGATGAGGTGATAGATTTGTGCTGAGAAATTTAGCCTAGGATATTTGTGGGCCTATTACCCTTGGCGTACCCTGGTTTAGGATACGGATAATAGGATAAAAGGGAACCGACATACTTGCTCAGAGGTAACGAGGACATGGCAAGTGGGAAGGTTTTCTTAACGTAGAGTCTTCCTACTCAGAGATAATAAGGACATGGCAGGAGTGAACTCGACAGAGGATATTGATGGTCAACAGAGGACATTTGTGGACCCATTACCCTTGGCATACTCCAGTTGTGGGTACAGGTAATAGGTCGAAAGGGGATCATCATACTTACTCAGAGGTAATAAGGACATGGTAAGTATGAAGGTTTCTTCGACGGAGCCTTCCCATTCAGAGGTAATGAGGACATGACAGGAGTGGGCTCAATGAAGGAGGGCACATAGAACAACTCAGAGGTAATAAGAACATGGAAGTTCTATGTTGGGGGTGATTTGTTTTTTGCGGAAGTGGAACGATTCAGAGGTAATGAGGACATGGCCGTTTTAGAAATTTGCGGATCCATTACCCTTTTTGTGCACTGGGAGTGCGGGTAGTGGATCATGAGGGAGGATCTCTTCCAGGAAGAAAGTTCAGAGGTATAATAATACGTGACTTACTATCTGAAAGAGTGACCGGAATGTGAGTTCAGAGGCACCAGCGGGTACATGACTCGGTAATTTAGAATATTTGAGAAAGTGTGAGTTCAGCGCTATCAGCGGATACATGACTCGGGAATCTGGAGAATGGTGAGTGTGAGTTCAGCGGCACCGATGGGTACATGACTCGAAAATCTGACAAACTATGAGGGTGAGTTCAGCGGTATCTGACTCAAAAATCTGGAAATTTATGGGGTGAGTTCAGTGGTACCAGCGGGTACATGACTCAATAATCTGAAATGCTGTAGATGTGAGTTCAGCGGTACCAGCGAGTACATGACTCGATAATCTGGAATGTAATTTAGACATAATATTTCTTCAGGAACTTGCCGTTGACGGGCAACATGAGCAAGTCTCCGTTTTGTTTTGCGAGGCGGTAAGCACCGTTGGAGAATACTGTCTCTATGATAAATGGGCCTTCCCATTTTGGTTGGAACTTGCCGACGGTCTTGTGAGTCATGACCATCGGCCTCCGGACTGCCAAGACGAGATCGCCTACCTGGAATGTTCTGATCTTGACCCTCTTGTTGAAGGCTCCAGAGATGCGTGCTTGGTATAGCTCAATTCGCTGCTGAGCTAAGAGGCACTTTTCATCTAATGCCTCCAACTCTTGCAGTCGACGTCGGTAGTTATCATCTGTTATCAATTAATAAGTGAGGGCGACGCAGAGTGAGGGTATTTGAGTCTCTAATGGGAGAACTGCCTCACTTCCGTATACTAGAGAGAATGGTGCATTCCCGGTGGCGGTCCGCATTGTGGTGCGATAAGCCCATAAGCACTCGCCGAGCTTCTCGTTCCAGTCGTGCTTGTTGGAGGAGACGAACTTCTTGAGGAGTTTGATGATTGTTTTGTTGAATGCCTCTGCTAACCCGTTTGCCGCCGGATTGTATGGCGTCGAAGCGATATTCTGAATACGGTATTTATCGCAAAACTGATAGAATGCGTGACTTGCAAACTGCGGACCATTATCATGGATGATCCTTCGGGGCAGTCCAAAGCGGTAGATGACATGATGCTTGAGGAAGCTGATCACGTTTGAAGTTTTGACTTCTGCAAGCAGAACAGCTTCAGCCCATTTGGAGAAGCAATCAGTGATCGTAAGTATGAAGCGATGTCCTCGGGAGGAAGGTGGGGTGATTGGACCAATGATATCCATTTCCTATGCTTCGAATGGCCAGGATGCCACTGTCGGATGTAGAAATTCTGATGGTTGGTGGATGAAGTCCGTGTGGACTTGGCAAGATTTGTATTTTCTAGCATAATCTATCGCATCTGCTACCATCGTGGGCTAATAGTAGCCCATTCGGCGAAGGCAATCTTGTAGTTTTGGGCCGGGCTGGTGGGCTCCGCAGACATCGTCATGAGCTTCTCGTACTGCTTTTTTGGCTTCCGCGTTTGACAGACACCGAAGCAGTAATCCGTCGTAGGAGCGGCGATACAGCATCTTCGTCTCTGTGTCGTAGAAGAATCTGAGAGATCGCCTTCTGATGGAAGTGGCTTCCTTCGGGTTCTCGGGCAGGATGTCGTAGACGACGAAGTCGATGAACGGTTGTCTCCAGTCTGGTGCTTCGTCGATCGTCTGTGCGGAATAACTTGCCACGAATTGTACATTGTTTTTGGGACAGACCAGTTCGTGGCCTATCACATCCACTGATTGGCGATCATAATTCGGAACTGCTAGGGAAGCGGCAAGACCAGCTAGGGCATCGGCTTCAATATTTCGGAGTCTGGGGACGTGCTCGATAAAGAACCCCTCAAATAACGAGATGATATCGATCGCTATTTGGTGATAGGGGATCATGTCTTCATGACGGACTTCGTACGAACCCCGGATCTGATTGACGATTAGTTGGGAATCGTCGTATGCTTCAAGGTATTCTACCCCCAGCTCTCTTGCAAGTTGGAGGCCAATGACCAGAGCGTTGTACTCGGCCACATTGTTAGAGCAGGGTTCTGTAAGGAAATAGGCGCGGTTGATCACCAATCCGAAAGGGGAGACCAGCACTACCCCGACTCCGACGACTATATTGCCTTTAGGTCCGGTCCTCGAAGCACCGTCGAAGAACATTCGCCATATAGCCTCGTGAGAGGTTGCATGCGAGTCGGCGACCTCGTCTGGGATCTCTTCATATATTCTGGAGGACTCCGAGCCTGGGTGGGCTGCCAAAAAGTCTGCCAGGACTTGACCTTTGACTGCCTTTTGTGGGACAAAGATCATATGATAAGGGGACAGCAATATTGCCCATGTAGCGAGTCGAGAGCTAAGTGCCCCTGGTTTGGTCATGAGGACTCTGAGAGGGTTGACTCGTGAGATCACATGTATCGTTTGTCCGGTAACGTAGTGCCGCGTCTTCTGAATGGCGAACACCAAGGCGAGGCATTCCTTCTCAACCGCGGTGTATCGGTGCTCGGGTCCAACCATCATTCGGCTGAGATAGTATATGGCTTGCTCGTGGCTTGTGTCGTTATTTTGTGCCAACAGAGCCCCGAGAGAATGTTTCATTGCTCGTACATAGAGCAGGAATGGTTTTCCAGGGACTGGGGCCACTAAGACCGGAGGATTTGACAAATATTCTTTGATGCTGTCGAAAGCACGCTGGCATTCCTCGTCCCATACGAATGAGACTCCTTTCTTCATGAGGTGCGTGAATGGTCGGCATCGCCCGGAGAGGTTGGAAATGAACCTTCTGATGTAAGCTAGCCTCCCTTGAAGGCCTCTGAGTTCGTAGAGATTTTTCGGAGGACCCATCTCCATGATTGCTTTCGTCTTCTCAGGATCTACATGGATACCCTGTGCGGTGATGATGAAGCCCAAGAACTTCCCGCTGGATACGCCCAGAAAGGACTTCGTAGGGTTCATTTTCAAATTATGCGTTCGCATTAGGTCGAATACCGTCCTTAGATCCTGCAGATGGTTTCCCTTGCTACGGCTCTTAATGGCTATATCGTCGACGTAGCACTCCACAGTCTTGCGTAAGTGGTTTCTGAATATGATGCTTATGGCTCTTTGATATGTGGCGCCAGCGTTCTTTAAACTGAAAGGCATGACTGTGTAGCAGTACGTGCCAGTCGGTGTTCGGAATGATGTATGCTTTTCGTCGTCAGGAGACATTTTGATTTGGTTGTACCCCGAGAAGCCATCCATGAATGACATGCGTTCGAAGCCGCAAGTATTGTCGATCATGATGTCTGTGATAGGAAGGGAAAATTTATCTTTGGGGCACGCCTCGTTCAGGTTGCGAAAGTCGATGCAGATTCGAATCTTCCCATTCTTTTTGAGGACGGGTACTATATTGGCGACCTAGTCAGGATGTTGCTCCTCACGAATGAAGCCGCTGGCTATTAGTTTGTTGACCTCAGCTTCGATCGCGTCCATGATACCTGGGCGGAAGCGTCGCTGTTGTTGCTTGACCGGCTTCGCATCTGGTCGAATGTTGAGTTTGTGAAGAGCGATGTCAGGATTTAACCCTGGCATGTCTTCATAGCTCCAGGCGAACACATCAATGTACTCTCTGACAAGTTCTAACAGCGACTTCCGTTCTTCGTCAGTTAGGCTTTTACTGATGAAAATCGGTTTTGGAGAAGATTTGCTGCCGAGATCCACTTGTATGACCTCATCTTCAGTAGGAGGTTCTCTCAGTTCGAACCGCTTTTTCCATTGTACGTCTAATTGCTGGGCCCATGGCTCTAGCTCGAGGATTTCGGGGATGTCTTCGTCTTCCTCGTAAGCGTCGACGAATGCCATGTTGACTGACATGACTTGTCTGAACACATCTCCGATGCTGGTATCTGAGTCGGAAGTTGGTGATCCGGTTGAATGTGACTGCCAGTCGCATTCTTCATCTGAACTTTCAGGGGTCGTAGTAGGCGTTATATACCCTAACCCGCATCGAGTTTTGTTATAGTAGTTCCGTGGTTTGCCCGCCGGGACTGGCGGCTTCAAAGGTAATCGTCGCCCAGTGCCGTAGTTCAATCCTGGCGTCGTCGCTAGATCATACCCCTGTTTCTGCATGAGATATTTGGATTGAGGGCTATAGAGATACAGAGGCAGTCTCCCGGCATCTGACCCGAGGACAACTTCTTCTATGGTGAGGGGATGCGGGCTGTTCGTCCGGCCGAAGATGATCGGATGATCTCCTCCCTCGAATATTCGGTAAGCGTCTTCTACTGGAGTAAGCTGGATCACGGTGTACACATTTGTCACCTGTGTGTGTAGGTGAGCGCCTATACCGTGTTTCATAGCATACATTGTACATTGCTTATTGAGCTCGGTGTAGTTCAAAGCTAACCCTTTATTGATGAAGTAAGGTATCTTTTCTAGGGGGATTACATCATCAGCGGAGGGGACATCAGTGTGGGCAGCCACATACTTGGCTAGCTCCGGTTCCTCTTCGGCTACCCCCTGTGTGAACGAAGACTAAGAGGATGACCTGGGAAGCTTGATCGTCAGTGGTTCAGTTGATGGAGCAGAGCATGGAGCTGTTGGCAGACTGGCGACCCCCAGTTTGGCATTTGATGTGGAGCGAGGAGTGGCTGGTTCGCTGGAAGTGTCAGACCTTACATCGGGATGACGACCCTTCCTGAAAAGGCGTATCGTCATGGGCCTGTCCGAGGGGTTGAGCTTTCCTGCTTGTGGTTGGTTGACTCTTGGTAGCTTGATTGTCAGTGGCTCCGTTGTGGGTCTCGGCACTTGGCCGGACCTTGGCAGCCGTATTATCATTTGCTCCTCCTGCGCTGAGAGGATGATTGCGTCCTTCCGCAGAGTGGCGGTAAGGGGTGCAGACTTGCCCGGTTTGCAAACTTGGAGGTGGATCGTCAGGGGTCCTTCTGATCCCGTGGCTGTCTCGGTATGAGCTTGTACGTCTCCTTCATCAAGGTGCCTCTTCAACTTTTCGTATAGGCAGGAGTCTGAGTAGTAGGATTCGACCCCTTTGAAGGGATCGATATCAACAAATTCTGTCTTCACGAAGCCGTATTTGTCGACATATTTGAAGTACTGGTGTAGCGTGGAAGGCACGATCATATAATCGTGAATCCATGGACGCCCCAAGAGGATGTTGTAAGAAGTGTCTGCATCTATGACGTAGCAGGTGACTTCAGATTGGAGGTCGCCAATTTGACACTTCAGACGGATCTTCCCAATAGGGTAGCTCCTGCCCGAATTGAAACCGCTGATGGCGGTATTTGTGGGCGTCAGGCGATGTATTGGGATGCGGAGATGATGTAGCAGACCCTTCGGGATGATGCTTATGGAAGAGCCAGGATCAATGTGCATCTGATCCACCTTCACGTCGCCGATGTATCCCGTATAGTATAGCGGGCGATCATGTAGGTTGGTTTTGATGAGCATGTCCTACGGAGTGAAGACGATGTTGGGCATTGCTCCCGTGCAGACGCTGTCTTGGAGATCCACGGGTGAGTCCTCCCCGGTGAGGTTGGATTGAGCCAGATAGGCATCGGCATTTTGAAGTGCTTCGCTCAATGCAATACGAACGTCCTTGGAGAGCCTTAGGAGTTCGTACAGTGACAATTTGGCCGGAGTGTTAGCCAATTGCGCTAAGATGTCAAAGTTTTAGGGCCTCTCTAGCCCTTGGGCTGCGTCTTTTCGGAGAGATTTGTCGAAGCGAGTCTCCTTCGGCCTAGGCTTGTCGGTCGTCGAAGGTTGAACCGGTCCCAGAAAATCAGTTGTAGTGGGTTGATGATTTTTGGCTGGGTTGTCAACCATAGGTTGGGATTGCGCTCCGGACCGCGTGACGACGGCTGTAGCTTCCTCGTTGCCTGCTGAGATTGTGTGGCAGGTCCTGATTTTTCTACTCTTTCTTTTGTTGGTGGGAGATAGTGTAGGCCTAGTTACTTCTGGTACCAAGTCTGGATGGATCCACATGACTTCCCCTTGTGATGTGGTGAGGGGTACTAGACCGGCAGCCTGATCTCGGGGAGGGGGAAGATTGGTAATCTCCATTGTTGCCAGAGGGACGGGGATCACCCCGTCTTGAGTCTCCGTCGGAGGAAAGCTGCCGAATTGTACGGACACCATATTGGCTGCTACGGTTACCTCTTCGAAGTCGATGGCCAGAGCGTTCGAATCGATGAGGCTTTGGATGTACCGTTTTAGTTGGTAGCAGTCGTGTGTAGCATGGTGTACATAACGGTGATAATGGCAGAACTTTGGGTTCTCCAGATCAGCCGGCCGAGGCTCTCGTCTTGGTGGAGGAAGCTGAATTCTACCTCCTTGTATGAGCATATCCAAGATAGGCTTGACGTGGCCGTCTTTGAAAGAATAAGTGATCTGAGGCCATTGTTTGTCTGCTGGTTGTGACTCGGGCTTTTGTGCCGTGTCGGCCACCATAGCCTGCTTTCTTTTGCTATCCCGATTGTTGGAGGGGTTACCCCCATTATCGTTGTTGGGACGCTTGCCCTTGTTTTCTCCTTTCGTGATGTGCAACCCCAGTTGGCGAGCCTTCTTTAGTCGTTCTTCGGCACTTGTGGCGCTGATGATGAACGCCTTCCAATCTTTGAATTGACTTTCGTCCATCCAGAGACTGATCGTAGGAAGCAGTCTCTTTTGGCAGATCTCAATCAAAGAGGAATCTGGATTTTCGGAGGGCAGCTTCTTGGCGGTCTGGCGGAACCGCTCGATGTAGTTCCTTGTCAACTCCTTCTCCCCTTGGATGACGTCCATGAGAGTGGACATAGTGACGTCCTGACCTACTTCGTAGAATCGCTCCAAGAACAGGCGCTTGAAGCCGGCGAAGGAGTGGATGCAGTTGTCCGGTAGATTGCGGTACCAATCGAAGACGACCCCTTCTAACGCCCCCAATGAATAACCGTGTGAGGATAGCATCATCATGGGGCAGATGGTCGGTGGTAACCTCGAAGTAAGTGATGTACCGACTTGCTGAGGTTTTGCCATCATAGGGGTTGATATTGAACGGCTTATATCTTGGTGGGAATGGAACATCCCTCCATTCAGCAGGGTATGATTTTCGTATTCTGAGATCTTGAGCGTTTTCTCGGGCATAGAACATGGCTCGGAGCTCCTGGACCTCTCTCCTTACTTCTCGGGTCTCATCTGTCGCGGTAGGGGCTGTTATTTTGGAAGGATTATTGCCCGGGTTTGGTGCCGCTGAGTTTGAATCTATATTGACCGCGGGGCCCGTGCTTGTTTAACCAGGCGTTCCTCTTTGTAGAGTGGGCAGGGCCGCTTTAATCTCGTCTACAGATTTGACCAAAGCAAGTAATATGGCTTCGAGATTGTCGATGCGCTGGCGATCATTGGAACCACCTTGATTGCTGTCCGTCATAAAAACCGTCCTTACATGAGGAGGGATGGAAGGAATGGTGGAGGATGTGCCCTCCGAGTCGTACCCATGCACCGAGAAGTCATCGGGATAGGTGGGAATGTTCTCTTCGGGCTCGGACTCGGAGGGAATGGTATCCCCAGCTTCAGAGCTTGCTTCGTCTTGAGGGTTACGGATGTCCTCGGGGACATCAGCGTCTGTTGCCCCTGACGGAAGAGTTGCTTGTCCGGGCTCGGCTCCTTAAAAAATTAGATTATTTCGGACGTTCGGAGGAGTGCTACCCCCAGTTCCCTCAACCCCCAGCGATGAGGATGATGAATTTCCCATCGCGGTAAATTTCGTCTTTGAACGGGTGTACTGGAATATACCGGTAGAGGACAACCGTTTAGATGATAGTTTCTTAGCTGTAGTGGTTGATATCTTGGGACTAGAGATGCTTGTCTTTTTTCCCCTCCTTTCAGCGGGAACCTTTTAAGCGGAATTGCAGGGGACAACAGGAGGTGCCTCATCTTCTGAGCTCGGGTGCTGTAGCCTTTGGAAGACGGACGGCCGATCTTCCGTCACTGCCGCGTTGTTGCAGCAGCAATTGACGATGATTTGGGTGCAGCGATGTCCAAGCGAGGACTCTTTGCATGCCGACACTCCTTCTTTTTTCTTGCGTTTGTGGAGGATCGCCTCCCGCAGGTTAGAGGAACCACTCTGTCCGTTTGCCTCCGGGGGCTGGACTCGAGCGGTTGCATATAACTTCCCATCCGAGGCCCGTGTGATAGTCAACGGGATGCCCCGATAGTCAGAGGTTGGGACAGCTGACTAGACTCGATGAGCCCGCGCTGCCCTAGACTTCCTCCTTTTAGCACCTGTGGGCGCGTAATAGGAGGAGTCCAAGTTGAATACCACAGAGTCTGGCTTATCATCCAGAGAAGCATCAGGGTCAGGACCGCATGAGAGACGGTCGAAGACTGATCGAGAGAAGCGTGAAACGGATGCTACGCGGCTAGGGTTGGGTACCGTGCAGGCTGTCTGCATACGGTTGTCTTCTGCCGTCGGATGAATTGTTTTTGTGCGGCTAGGAGTCACGACCGTACAGGCTGGCCGCATGCGGTTGGCAATTATGGCCGTATGGGTTTTCTGCAAGCGGTTGACTCCCCTAGCCGCATGAGTTTCATCCGTATGGTTGGCAACTGTAGCCGCATAAGCTATGCGGCTGACAGATATGGCCGCATGAGTTTTCTTCATACGGCCGGAGGATGTAGCCGCATGAGCTTTCTCCCTGCGGCTGATACCCTTATGCGGCTCGGATCTCATAGAGTTCCTCTTTGCCCCTGCAAGTCCAGCATCATAGTGTTTTCTTCTGCCAGACTTGGGGACAGCAGAGTTGTCTATGATCTGAAGTGGGGCCGCAGGGGAATCTTGCTCGCCGTTTTGAACAATAGAGGGTATCTCCGTAAGAGCTTCAGTAGGAACGAAGGATCGGGGTCTCCACTCCTTACGCGCCTTCTTCGTGCGGGTTCGCTTCTGGACCGGGCCAGTGCTCTTGTCGGAGAGCATCTCTTCGAACGCCTGTTGGTCGAACCGGGCGACCATCTTTTGTTGAGTGGAGCCAAGCTTGGCTGCATCCGATTGCGTCACCAACTCCTCAGCCGTGGAGAAGTTAGTCCCCAGCAGAGTCGCCATCGTGTTTGCCATAAAATATAAAAGAACAGAACAATTATCGGAGGACCGTACTTTTACTTCACGTTACAAACTCGTTTATACAAAGAAAGCCTAGGGACGAAAACCTAGGTACAGCAGTCTAAGTACAATTATTTATTTTAGATTCTGGGGGGTGACGATAGAGGCTCGGGAAGGCGACGGCAGCCCTGCCTTACTCTTTGGACGATCGGTATGCAGCCTTGGCTCCTTGTGAAAAGATGGTAGGCGTTGACGAAGAAATGCTCTTCTTGCTCCTCTGTTGCTCTTCTGGCTTCTCTCTCTCTGTGTATTCTTTTCTCTGACTATTGGGGAGTCTCTCTGTATATATGTATTTTTCTCTCTGAAATTGTATATCTCGCAAGGGAATGGCACCCTGCTATTTATAATAGTAGGATGTGATCATTAGGGTTGCCAATGATTAGCTCTTGGGGATGACGGCGGCTTGGGGATTGGTCAATCCAGGCCATTCGTTTTGATTATGATACATCTGGGCCATTAGGTGTAGATTACACCAAATCCTATGAGCAATTAATGCTGATTGGAATAAATCTTCCTTATAATAATCTTCTGATATCTGCGAATAAATCAGATCTATCCTTCTGCCATGTGTCCCAGATTATTGGGATTTGACCCAATCTTTAATGGCAGCCAATTTGAGGAATTAATTGGTTTAGGACGCATGTCCTAGAAGCTGCTAGAGGGATTTGGACCGCATGACTAGTGAGCCGCATATGAATGTGAGCCGCATATGGTTAGGCCCACGTATCAGGGCTGCGTGGGCAGTGGCCCTCACCTGAGCCCTTTAACCACAGAAGAGTAATTCTTGTGGGCCGCATAGGTACATATCCGCCTGAGCCGTATAGACATGACCCTCTCGAACCGCATAAGAAGTCCTCGCTCGAGCCGCATGAGGCTTTCATGGCCTGAGCCGCATAGGATAGATTCACTCTGAGCCGCATGGGAAGTTTTTGCTCAAGCCGCATGAGACTTTCATGGCCTGAGCCGCATAGAACAGATTCACTCTGAGCCGCATGGGATTTATTCTGAACCGCATGAGCAGTGAACCGCATACGAATGCCCACGTGGCAAGGCCACGTGGCATTTTTATGGCTCTCGGGGGATTTGTGTCAGAGATCTCTTTTCTCTTCCCTAGAGATTCATCATTATGACAGAGCCATAATTACCTGCTTTGGTGTCAGAGCTGTCAACTTTTCAGAGGGGTCAGCCGTCAAAGCAATTAATGCAGCATGGGTCGGAGGGGAGCACTATCAGACCACGTGTCTTCTGAGCCGCATGGAATGCTTTGGGCCGCATAGCTCCTTGTGTCGCATGATTCAATGAACCGCATGAGTTTCTGAGCCGCATAGGGTTCTTTGGCCGCATGAGTCATTTTCTTTAGTATTTTCCATGCTTCTACATGCATTACTTACATGAAGCTGATTATACCCGAACTGCCGTGTAAATCGACTCGGTAAATATGGTTCCAAATAGCATTCTTCTTCGAATCAATAGACCAAGTGAGAGGGTCGGATCACCTTAAGCCATAAAAAAGATGTTTGGGCTTAAACAAAGTGTTTCTTTAGTTAAGTCCATCATTTGCGGAGGCATAGTTTCATACCCTGAAGGAGGTCCAACACACTGGAAACTCCATCCTGATCCACGGTTCAAGACAAGTTGGCACTCTGAAAGAGCAGTATATTTCCAGTGTGCATTAGCAAAGCGCCCGATGAAGTCTCCATCAGCAGTTCCCATATCAGGGTTCTTCAAACAAGGATGGTGTAGTAATAACCATCCGAACAAGTAAGTGTATGGCATTTCAGTACGGGGAAAATTTGACCGAGTATCCTTATCTTGTAGCATAGTGTCCACAAAAGAACGCAATCCTGCGTTCAGGCGGCTGGTCATGGCTGATAAGAGGTCCATCTTGTATCCAAATACAAGACGTATTGCAGCGAATAGGATACCTCGATGGAACCTGTCAACTGCACTGGCTCCCGGAACTATAAAATACCGTAGCCATAAAGATAAAAAGCCTGCCATCTGGACTTCTGGAGACATAGGTCTGTAACCTTGTCTAAGGTAACTCTGGAGAACATCGCCAGCCTTAAACAGACCCGAGTCCTGAGTCAACGTGACATCTCCATGATTATGTTTTTCTATCAGATATTGCATATCACTCTTATCAAAAGGTTCAAAGAAACGAGGAGCACATGCTTAACTGTCCAGTGGCTTGTCCTCCCATACATGACCCAAGAACAGATATGGCATCCATTTGGTGATATAACAAGTACCCGCAGTGGCACTTTTGTAGTAGAGTGAACAGATTTTGTAATGACATAGCAGCTCTTGGAAAACTGTGATCATCTTGGGATTCTCCTTTGCCAGAACATCCAATTCATCATTTGTGGGTACATATTCTTCATATGGGTTATTACCTATTGGTAGACGAGAGATATATTCTATCTCGTTAAGAGCAAACCCCATTTCTCCATGAGGAGTCATGAAAGTCTCAGTGCTTTCATTATATCTCTCTATTAGAGCCAAGAACATATGAGGGTTCGGGCGAATGCCATATACTGTAGTACAGATGGCATTATAGAGGCCCAGATCAATGAGCTTGTCTTTGAATTCCTCCAAAATCCATATGGACAAGCTACTCCAGCGCTTCATCTCTGGATTTACCAGACTTGTCATACGCATGGCCCGGTCTGGATATCTTCTTTCGACTTTTGCAAATGCATTTGCAAAAATAGGTATTCTGACCGGAAGAAGCAAGGAAGAATCTTCAGAAGGAATGCAGCTTGGCCTTAAACCTCTTAAATGTGTACTATATCTTTCAGAAGTACAGTAGAAGAGGTCCTTGTTCGTCGGACCCAATTTATAGCAGATTTTGTCGACTCTTGCTTGCTGAAGAGGAGTCAGATCCCACGACATCCTTCTAGGATAACTGGCAAAAGCATATTAGGATAATACCATAGACCTTGATATTTCTGTTAGGTATATGGCTTTGTCCTTCTTTAAGAAAGTTCTCATCTCTTTTCTTGCCTTAGACTGGGAGATCTTCTTGATGGCATCCCCGAATAAAAAGGCAGATTTCTTGTGGACTATAGTATCCAAGCTTTGAAGGGGTTCACCGTTCATTAAGTTCAATAGAGTTTGATTATCTTGATCTATGAGCAGAGTCCTTCGTGCTTCAGGACCGTCGTATTGAGGGAAAGTAGCATGAGACAAATTCTTTCTATACTCTGGGATATTGAATGTTGAAGCAAATCTTTCTGCATTTGGGTCATTCCTGAGATTAACTGCAAAAAGATACATGAACAAAAAAATTAGAAGCAAAACAAAGGTGTACAACTTATTGAGTTGCACAGACATTTTGAGTTATGCTACGTAATATGTTGCGCAAAACTTAAGTTGTGCAACATTCTGAGTTGCGCAACAACCTATGTTGCGCCATATGTTATGTTGTACGAAACTCAAGTTGCGCAACATCTCAAGTTGCGCCATATGCTGAGTTGTGCTTCAATTTTAGTTGTGCAATATTTTAATTTACGCAACAGCATGCGTAACACGGTTCGTAAGAACGAACAGTGTTCAAGAAAAGGGCAACCACACCCTAAGAAGGGGTGGCACAAAGTTTGTGATGCGCCACACTCTAAAAAGAGGGGTACAAATCAATCAGTGATGAAATCATCGTCCATAGATCAAATCGGCTCATCCTTAATCACCTTCCATTGTTGGGTTGGCTGCCTCTCGTTGAGAAGAGGGAGGTGCATATTGTGGCATGCGGGTGGACGGAGCATGAGTCGAAGGGGTGGCGATGGCCTTCCTTTTGTCAGCAGCAGTCTTTTTGGGGGCCATGTCGTCGAGGAGATGGTCGGAAAAGAGAGTTGCAAGAGTTCAAGAAATTTTCTCAGAAGATTAAAAGTGAAAGTAAAGAATCACAGTGGATTAAACAGGGATTATTTATAGTAAAAAGTCGGAATCCTAACAGTCACCTCCGATCTAGCATAAAAATTGTAACTGGTCACAACAGACTACGCGAGACTGGCGCAACTTGACTCAGTCAAAACTTTTCTAAAATTCAAAATATTTCAAAACTTTGAAATATTTTTTTAAGTTTTGAAAAATTTGAAGGGGGTCTTGTAGAGCCTAAAAATTAAGTTGCGCCATGTATCTACTACTCAGCAATCAAGTTGCGCCCCAAAAATCAAGCTGCGCCACTGATATGAAGCTCAGAGATCAAACTACGCTACTGGTCAGGTTGTGCCATACATCAGACTGCGCCCAATCACATTGCGGCAAAATCTACGTGGCGTCTAACATTTAGTGGTCATCATTACTTGATAGCAGTGACAACTGACAGCACAGTGAACGAGGAAAATCTCTTCGAATCCTTCGAATTGTGCCGCTCGAGGAGATTGGATTGACAGTTGTCCTGCACATCTTATGAGTTGCGCCTAGTCACAATCTAAATAATTTTCTTAGTTGCGCCTAGGCGCAATCTGAACGACTTCTTCTTAAAAGCTGCTACATGTCTAGGCGCAGTCTAATCAGGCGCAATTCAACTTGTTGATTGAAGCTCGCGCAACCTGATAAAGTTGAGACAATTTTTATTTCGAAAGCAGGATGACGTGGCGCACATGCCACTAATCTCTCAAGACGTATCTACTATCCTGTACACGACCACGCGCATCTCAATCACATGATGCCACGCATCTAAATACAGTTAGTACACGATTGATTACCTGAATGAAAATTGGCACAACATGAGGTTGGCGTAACCCAATGTGGCGCAATCCAGCCTCGTGCACATCAGAATAACTGCTAAAACAGTTATTTCTAGAACTCTATAAATAGAGTTTACAATCATTGTTAAAGCAACACAGAGAGATCAAGAACTCTTGCAAAATTGCTGCTACATTCTCCAAAGGCTCTAGTCTTCAAGTTCACATAGTCCAAAGGATAAAGTGATCGTCTTCTGATCAGATTCCTACAGTTGTACTTCTCCAGAATTTAAATTGTACTCTTGTACTCTTTTTAAAAGTTTGTAATAGAATAACTTTTTATTTTTGCAAACAATGAGGCCCCCCTTTTATAGTCGTTCTTGAGCTGTAATGATGCTATGCGCCCATATGAGAAAACATGCTGGTTCTTATGTGGACGCATAGTCCTGCTTTGGACGCATAGGATGTAGGCACATACAGGCTGCGAGATCGTGGGTTGGTCGTGGTGTTGACGTGGCTGCATGCTTCGGTGCACGCCTGCTCGTGGAGACTGATGTGGCCGTGTGCCTAGGTGCACGTTTTGATCATAGCTTTGACTGAGTCAGGCTTGGGCGCATAGCCATGTCTCAGGCTATGTGCCCTCCTTTTGGGGGAGCTAGTCTTGGGCGCATAAAGCTTCACTGACTGGCCGCATGGAGCTTCACTGACTTGGACGCATGGAGCTATACTGACTAGGCGTATAGAGATTCACTGACTGGGTGCATGGAGCTACACTGACTGGGCGCATGGAGCTACACTGACTTGGGCGCATGGAGCTACACTAACTTGGGCGCATGGAGCTTCATTTGCTAAAAAATTTCATGCTTCTACAATTTATTTATTATTATTTTTTTAACAAAAAGGAAAGCATTTTATTAAAGGCAAAAGAGAGCTGAGAAGCTCCAAAGACTAACCCAAGTAGCCTACAAAAATAGTATAGGGCCACCAACTCCTACCAAAGTGCCTACAAGCCACAGAAGCACCAAATGGTGCTGGAAACTAACCCAAGCGTCCAACAAAAAATATGTGGGGCCACAAACAACCACCATAATGCATAGAAGCACCAAATGGCGCTGGGAACTAACCCAAGCGGCAAACAAAAATGTGTGGGGACACAAACATCACCAAAATGCACAAAAGTATCAGCCAACACAAGGACACAACCAACGGCTATACGATCGTCGATCCCGGTTGCTCCCGAAGAGCCTCCACACCAATCACCGAAGGAAGAGTCGTGGTTTGGGAGAAGATCTGTGCCTCTCTGGACGCCAAAGCTAGAGACGCGAGAGCTTTTGCCACGCCGTTGTCACCTTTCGGACAAAGAAGCACATCAGAGTTGGGAGATATGATACTCTCCATTTTTTTGCAAGTATATTCGATCGGCCATAGGATTTTGGACTTCCCCTTCAGAATATAATATAGCCGGTCCGACGACGTCTCGATGGTAGCAACCTCCAAATTCTTTTCAATACATAGACACAAACCCCAGATTAATGCATCAACTTCAGGAAGAAGAGTAGGTCCATTTTTGAAAGAATTTCTGGAAAGCCATCAGACATTTCCCGCCTGAGTCCCTAACAATTCCACCGACCGCCGTGCTATGCTCCGGGTTTGCAATGCCGCATACGTTGAGCTTGAATCCCATACTATGAGGGTGCCACCTCGTCTTCACTAGCCTCCGGCTGCCGCTGGCAGAACCAGCTGCATAGATGCCCCCATCGCGTGAGCCAACAGCCCCACGAATATCAGCGGCCCGAGAACCCCCACCGCTAGAGTCCATATGTATTTTGTGAGCCCCGATAGTGTGTTGTACCACAGCTGCCACTCTACAGATAATTTCTCGGCTATTGATGCGGCCATTGTTGTACCTGATATTATTTTGCTGCTTCCAGATTTCCCACAGGCATGATCTGAAGGTGACGTTCCTGTATACGTCAACCAGATTATTAAAGCTAATATTATTAAGCCATACCTTAGCAAGTTGGTTGATGTCGACCGGGGACATCGGAATGTGATAGATCGCTGTAAAGTGCTTCCAAACTTCCGATGCTGTCTCGCTCCCCACAAACAAATGATCTATAGTCTCCTCCATAGGATTGTGACAACAAACACATCTAGAGGCCATGTGAAACCCCATCATGCGTAGTTTGCTCTCCATCGGAACGGTATTAAGGCTGAGACGCCATAGAAAATCCCTGATTCTAGGTTGGATATATTTATTCCCGAGTTGCTTGGCCCATTTGAAACTCTGATATTGCGTACGGTACTGCTCCCAATATGAATTCGTCTCAAACTCCCCATGATGAGTAAGCGTCCATACCAATCTGTCCGGAGTATCACACAGAATGAGATTGTTGAGGGCCGCCCGAGCTGGTTGTGGAAGTAACCTACACACATCCACCGACATACCTGTTCTGGAACGAATATAGGAAGAAGCAAGAATTTGACGAATGTTAGGAATAAAACTGACATTAGGGGGTTTTAGGATTACCTGTGTAACGCCCCAGTCCCAAAATACGTAGGACTAGGAACGTAGACATGCCAGCCGTATAATAAATATACGTAAGCTATAAAATACAGTAGAACCACGACTAATCTCATCCACACAAAATAAATAAATAAAATATATCATATAATGATAATGAATTGTCTTGATACAATATGTTGGGCGGAGACAAATTCACTACCAACAAGTAAGGAAAAGAAATACATGGGAAATAAAATAATTTTGGCGAGCGAAGCGAAGAAGATCCAAGCGCAATCATCCTCGAAGAAATGGAGATGGTCACGGCTAGAGCTAGAACACCTGCGAAAGACAAGAGCACACACCTGGCGAGATAACCAAGTCCTCAGAGGGACGTAACAAGATACATAATATCATGCCATATAAACTGTGATATATAATAGAAAATAAGGGATGCATGCAATAGGGTACCTAATAGTACTATGGTGAATATGCAAAGAACGATCCTTCACATATGGACACTCGGGCTGTATAGCAGTGGCATCGTCCCTCTCATCGGGAATCAGTACAATCCGGCTATAACGTTCGGCGAACGTCAGAGGGAATCAATAAGAAAACATCCATAACGTTCCATGAACGTCAGAGGGAATCAGTACAATAGGGTGAACCTGCGTCTCCAACGGAGCTTCAGGTACAATAGCAGTATGTAAATGTGGCACATACATCAAGGAACTGTTCTTCCCTCCTAAGGCCTAATATGTTGTATCCACAATACAAAACCTCTATTAACCGTTAAGTCAAACTAAGCATGCAACCTCTATTAGTGGTTATTCCTATCGTACGGCTTATACGTACCGGTGGCCAGCCAGTCACGCATGTTCGAGTTCTACATGCGACTCACAACTCTGTGGTAAAAATATGTCAAGGCCTATTAATGCAACACACAAATGGTGGTCCCTTAAATCTAAGTTTGAATTACATAATAATAATAAGTATAAAAAATATAACTACACCGTAAAAATCTATCTAATCATGACGGTATAGCACAGTTTATTTTGCAAAAAAATAATTAATGAATAAATGCATGAATATGAGCTAAAGTAAAATAAATAGCTAATGGCAAGGTATCTTGCCTGGTAGGATGCCTAGTGCGCTGCGATGATCAAGGTGGCATGAACTGCGACTTCGGTGCAACAACTATGCAAGGTGACCTCGAGTGGTGGCACAGACAGTTCCATTGGGTCCAGAAGGGTCGAATTAGCTAGGGTGGATACAAGGAGTTACAAAATTTGAGAGAGTATAGGAATATTGGGGTTGGTCATGGATGGAAGGAAAATCAAAAGAAAAATGGATAACAATAAATATATACGATTTTTGAAAATTATTTTATGATACTTGAAAATATAATTTATTTGGCAAAATATGTTTTCAAAATAAATACTCAAAAGTCGAAAGTCGCTTTTAGCAAAAAAAAAAACCTCTATGGTTGTAAAACATGATTTTTGGTAGAAACTATATTTCATTAATTAAAATATATCCTAGATAAATATTTAAAAAAATGTTAAATCCTTTAGACCGAAACTAAACTTATTCATATAAATCGAGAAGGATATTTTAGTGTTAAAAACTTAACTTTGAATTAATATTTGTATAATTTCTAAAATACATATCACATTATTAACAAAACCACAAAATAATAATAATAGTAATAATAATAATAATAAATTCTAAAAATATACCTATTGTTTTATTAACAAACATTCTTAATGTAAATATAGATTAAACTGAAAATATTATAATAATAATAATTAGTCACTACATTATTAATAAGGTTGGTATAATAATAATAATACTAATAGTAATAATAATAATAATAGTAATAATAATAATAATAATAATAATAATAATAATAAATATTAAATATGATGTTAACAATAATAATACAATATAACAAAAATCAAAAATAGTAATAATAATCAATAATAATAATATTAATAATCATAATATTAATAATATATAAAAGTATAGCAGTTACATTAAAAAGCAAAAGTAAAAAAAAAAACATGACTCTACATTTCTTCTCCTCGAGAGAGGAGCAAACATCAGTAGCTATAAAATAAAAAAGAAATCAATACACCACATAAATGAGAGGAGCAGAGAGACAGACAGAAGCTGAGAGGGAGAGAGGAGCGATCGGGAGAGAAGCGGAGGTGAGAGGAAGGGGCAATCGGGAGAGAGGAGGGGGTTTCCAGTGGTGGGCGGCGCCGGTCTATGCGGATGTCGGCGGCGAGAAGATGGCGAGCTCGTCGGAGGTGGCGGAGGCTGACGTAGGGCGGCGGCCAGCTCGCGGAGAGGCGCGGCGGAGGCTGTAAGCGGCGGCCGGAGAAGGAGGAAGGGCGCGGGGGAAAGAAGTCTGCGGACGAGCATGGACGGTCGTCCGGTGCTGGCCAAAGCTACGGACGGTGGCGGACCAAGCTGGATGGGGCGAAGGTCTCCCGGCGGTGGGGGTTTGGATCTACGGTGGGCTGACCGGTGTCACGCGCACAAGGCGACGCTGAAGGTGCTGGTCGCAAAAGCTCAGGCGCGGCCGAGCGGTCACCGCGCGGGGACGAGGTCACGGCGGCCATGACGGAGGTGAGTACGGCGGTGGCGATGGGTTTTCTTTGGTTTTTCTTCCTGATTTTTGGGGGTTTTGGGTGGCGGTATGACGGGTGGTGTCAGAGAGGAGGAGTATGGCGATGGTGGTTCGTAGCGGAGACGGAGGCTGGCGGTGGTGCCACGGTAATGTTGATGGCTGGGTTGCGGTGGCTGTGGTAGCCAAAAATCGGTCGGCGTAGGTCGTGGTGGTAGCAGCGGTCACAGCGAGATAGTGGTGGGAGCGGGTGGTGGTCCACGGTGGCTGGCGGTGGGGGTGTTTCTAGTGTTAGGGGGTTCGGGTCTGCGGCCGTTGGCCGGGGTGGTCTAAAGAGTTGGACTGGATTATTAATGGTGTTAGGTCGAAGGGTCGGTCAGGGAGGAGGAGGTTTGCGGCTGTGCCATTTTGGTCGGGAGAGGAGGAGGCCACTTTGAGGCAGCGATGGTGGGGCTGCCGAAGTTGACAGGGGTCCTGATTGGGAGTCGGGGCGGTCCGGGTGGTGGTGATTGGAAGATGGATAATAGTGGTAACTGGGTTCGGTCGGGCTTGGTCGGGTCGAACGGGACAGGAGGAGGCGGAGACGGAGTCAGGATTAGAGCTAGGTTAGAAATTTGATGGTGTCGGGGTTGTCGACACGAAAGAATAAATATAATTGTAAAAGAATGGAATAAGATAGTCACCCGTGGTTGGACCCGAGGCCGTCACGGCTGACACGGAGAAGTGTTGGACACAGACACGAAGCATGCACGTTGTGGAGAAATAATTTTAGAGGAATTTGTGAATGGTAGAAGTATATGGATGAGTACCTCTCCTTATATAGGAGGTAGAAATTCCCAGTTGGATAAGGATGTAGGAAAATTTAAATCCTTAATAGATAATTTGCTACTAATTTCAATAATTTAAAACCAATCAAATCCAAATCCAAATCCAATTTAAATCTAATTAAATTCCATCTTTTAGTTTAAATTCAAATAAGATAAATCAACTTTCAAATATAGAGATTAATTTAACTATTTAAATAAATTTATAAAATTAAATCAAGATTTAAATTGCCACAATAATTTTAAAATATATTTTAAAAATACTAATAATAATAATTTTGAAAATAATAAATATTTATAAATATCTTTTTGAATAATAAAATATTAATATTAATAAATTTTGAAAATGGAATTATATATATATATTCAAATTCATGTACCTCATATGCAAGGAATATTTGCATAAAAATAGTTTTCTAAATTACCACTATTAGATAAGATAGCCTTTTATAAATAAATAAAAGTAATAAGTTTTGGTCATCCTGATATGATACTTTTCACAACTAAAATACAAATACAAATAATTATTATATATATTATTTTGAACTATAAAAATAGAAAATATTTTTCTAAAAATATGTACGCTCGCACATATTCGCACTCGTCGAGCAATTACGAAAAACGAATTTCGCGCACGACGTACAATGCAACAACGCGATGTACAAATACAAAATAAAAAATCAGTACCAAATTTATAAAAATAGTAGAATTTTAGGGGTTTTACATCCTACCCAACTTAAAAAAATTTGTCCTCGAAATTAAGAATTTGTAGGGGGTGAAAAGGCACAAGGGGGTATTGGTGAGGAACAATCATTCGCAATGTTCAACAAAGCTTGCATTAGGAAATTGCAATTTCAATAATGGCGAGGATAATCATGGGTTAGCGCAAGAAGGAAAATGAGTAATAGTTAAAGTTAAAACAAGAATATTATGATAAGAGAAAATAAATTAGATACCTTAAAGTTATGGTTTCTTGAGAGTAGGTTGAGGGCACGATTAAGAGAATGAATTAGATTTACTCCTAAATTAAGCGATTAGAAGGTCATAATAGTAATATAGGATCGAGGAAAAGAACGAGCAATTTAGGACGAAGGTATAGCAACTTTGAGTGGTACTGGTCATAAGTGTTAGGGCAGCTAGAGGAGTTTTTATGTACAAGCATCTTCGCCCTTCTAAAATAGGTGAAGGCGAAAGCAAGATAGAGTTCAAAGACGATATTATCGAATACGAATACGTGGTTCAAGACGACCAAAAAATTTCAAAGGAATTGTCAAGGCAGCCATGGGTGAGATTCTAAAGGCCAAGTTTAATTATGTTCCATCCACGTAGAATAATAGACAAAAGCGAACCAAAGTGCACTCGGTTGATCATACCATCATGCACCGGTTCTGATTAGACAATATGTTAGTGAGCGGCCGCTCAATAGCATATGCCTTGATCAAGCTCGATAAAGAGTTAGCTTGCAAAAACTAGGCTATATTAGCATCATTAGTCTAGATAGTAAAAAATATAGGCACATGAGATTAAGATTGAAAGAAAGCAGAATTAGTTTTAAACTCCTTACGATTCTAAGTCATATCCTGTGTTGGTCTCTATACGGTCGTCCTATGGTCTTCTTGTCCAAGTCCTTGGTTGGCTAGATGGGTTAGGGTCCTCTAAATTCTAAAATCTAAGTAAACTAGCTAATATAGATCACAAGGACAAAGGGATTGCTAGGTCATAAGATATTCTACCCAACTTAAAAGAATTAAACTAATAGTGTTTTGGGACAAAAGAAACATGTCCAACTAGTAGGGGTCATCTGTCTAACCTCTAGCAAACGCGAAGGAAAGATAAGAATAATGATAGAAGGAATCAAGCAAGATGCAAATCAAGGAGTCAAACGGTAGATAAAATCTAGAAAAGATGTCAAGTATGTGGATGAGATCCTAGACTCTAATCTTATACGCAGGCTTGCTTGGTACGGTAAAGTAACCAAACAATTTATCTAGACCTGCATGGGTCACCACAAAAAATATAACGCTCCAGTCCCAAAATACGTAGGACTAGGAACGTAGACATGCCAGCCGTATAATAAATATACGTAATCTATAAAATGCAGTAGAACCACGACTAATCTCATCCACACAAAATAAATGAATAAAATATATCATATAATGATACTGAATTGTCTTAATACAATATGTTGGGCGGAGACAAATCTACTACCAACAAGTAAGGAAAAGAAATACATGGGAAATGAAATGATTTTGGCGAGCGAAGCGAAGACGATCCAAGCGCAATCATCCTCGAAGAAATGGAGATGGTCACGGCTAGAGCTAGAACACCTGCGAAAGACAAGAGCACACACCTGACGAGATAACCAGGTCCTCAGAGGGACGTAACAAGATACAAAATATCATGCCATATAAACTGTGATATATAATAGAAAATAAGGGATGCATGCAATAGGGTACCTAACCGTACTATAGTAAATATGCAAAGAACGATCCTTCACATATGGGCACTCGGGCTGTATAGCAGTGGCATCGTCCCTCTCATCGAAAATCAGTACAATCCGTCCATAACGTTCGACGAACGTCAGAGGGAATCAGTAAGAAAATGTCCATAACGTTCCATGAACGTCAGAGAGAATTAGTACAATAGGGTGAACCTGCGTCTCCAACGGAGCTTCAGGTACAATAGCAGTATGTAAATATGGCCCGTACATCAAGGAACTGTTATTCCCTCCCAATTTCTAATATGTAGTATCCACAACACAAAACCTCTATTAACAACTAAGTCAAACTAAGCATGCAACCTCTATTAGCGGTTATTCCTATCGCACGGCTTATACGTACCGGTGGCCAGCCAGTCACGCATGTCCGAGTTCTACATGCGACTCACAACTCCATCATAAAAATGTGTCAAGGCCTATGAATGCAACACACAAATGGTGGTCCCTTAAATCAAAGTTTGAATTACATAATAATAATAAGTATGAAAAATATAACTACACCGTAAAAATCTATCTAATCATGACGGTATAGCACAGTTTATTTTACAAAAAAATAATTAATGAATAAATGCATGAATATGAGCTAAAGTAAAATAAACAGCTAATGGCAAGGTATCTTGCCGGGTAGGACGCCAAGTGTGCTGCGATGATCAAGGTGGCACGAACTGCGACTTCGGTGCAACAACTATGCAAGGTAACCTCGGGTGGTGGCACAGACAGTTCCATTGGGTCCAGAAGGGTCGAATTAGCTAGGGTAGCCACAAGGAGTTATAAAATTTGAGAGAGTATAGGAATAACGGGGTTGGTCATGGATGAAAGGAAAATCAAAAGAAAAATGGATAACAATAAATATATACGATTTTTGAAAATTATTTTATGATACTTGAAAATATAATTTATTTGTCAAAATATGTTTTCAAAATAAATACTCTAAAGTCGAAAGTCATTTTTAGGAAAAAAAAATTCTAAGGTTGTAAAACATGATTTTTGGTAGAAACTATATTTCATTAATTAAAATATATCCTAGATAAATATTAAAAAAATGTTAAATCCTTTAGACCAAAACTAAACTTATTCATATAAATCGAGAAGGATATTTTAGTGTTAAAAACTTAACTTTGAATTTAGCTAGAAAAATATTTGTATAATTTCTAAAATACAGGTCATATTATTAACAAAACCACAAAATAATGATAATAGTAATAATAATGATAATAGCAAATTCTAAAAATATACCTACTGTTTTATTAACAAACATTCTTAATGTAAATATAGATTAAACTAAAATAGTATAATAATATTAATTAGTCAGTACATTATTAATAAGGCTGGTATAATAATAATACTAATAATAATAATAATAATAATAATAATAATAATAAATATTAAATATGATGTTAACAATAATAATACAATATAACAAAAATCAAAAATAGTAATAATAATCAATAATAATAATAATAATCCTAATATTAATAATATATAAAAGTATAGCAGTTACATTAAAAAGCAAAAGCAAAAAAAATCTACATTTCTTCTCCTCGAGAGAGGAGCAAACACCAGTAGCATTAAAATAAAAAAGAAATCAATACACCACATAAATGAGAGGAGCAGAGAGAGAAAGAAGCTGAGAGGGAGAGAGGAGCGATCGGGAGAGAAGCGGAAGTGAGAGGAAGGGGCGATCGGGAGAGCGGAGGGGGTTTCCGGTGGTGGGCGGTGCCGGTCTGTGCGGAGGCCGACAATAAAAAGATGGCGAGCTCTTCGGAGGTGGAGGAGGCTGACGCAGGGCGGCGGCCAGCTCGCGGAGAGTTGCGACGGAGGCTGTGAGCGGCGGCCGGAGAAGGAGGAAGGGCGCGGGGGAAAGAAGTCGACGGACGAGCACGGACGGTCGTCCGGCGCTGGCCAGAGCTACTGACGGCGACGGACCAAGCTGGATGGGGCGGAGGTCTCCTGGCGGCGGGGTTTTGGATCTACAGTGGGCTGACCGATGTCACGCGTACGGGGCGGCGCTGAAGGCGCTGGTCGCGGGAGCTCAAGCGCGGCCGAGCGGTCACCGCACGGGGGACGAGGTCGCGACGGCCAGGACGGAGGTGAGTACGGCTGTGGCGATGGGTTTTATTTGGTTTTTCTTCCTGATTTTTGGGGGGTTTTGTGTGGCGGTGTGACGGGTGGTATCAGTGAGGAGGAGTATGGCGGTGGTGGTTCGTGGCGGAGACGGAGGCTGGCGGTGGTGCCACGGTAATGTTGATGGCGGGGTTACGGTGGCTGTGGTGGCCGGAAATCGGTCGGCGTAGGTCGTGGTGCTGGCAGCGGTCACAGCGAGATGGTGGTGGAAGCGGGTGGTGGTCCCCTGTGGCTGGCGGTGGGGGTGTTTCTAGTGTTAGGGGGTTGGGTCTGCTACCGTTGGCCGGGGTGGTTGAGAGAGTTGGACTGGATTATTAATGGTGTTAGGTCGGAGGATCGGTCAGGGAGAAGGAGGTTCAGGGCTGTGCCGTTTTGGTCGGGAGAGGAGGAGGCCACGTTGAGGCAGCGATGGTGGGGCTGCCGAAGTTGGCAGGGGTGCTGATTGGGAGTCGGGGCTATCCGGGTGGTGGTGATTGGAAGATGGATGATGGTGGTGGCTGGGTTCGGTCGGGCTTGGTCGGGTCGAACGGGACAGGAGGAGGCGGAGACGGGGTCAGAGTTAGAGCTAGGTTAGGAATTTGATGTTGTCGGGGTTGTCGACAAGAAAGAATAAATGTAATTATAAAGGAATGGAATAAGAGAGTCACCCAGGGTCAGACCCGAGGCCGTCACGGCTGACACGGAGACGTGTTGGACACAGACAAGAAGCACGCACGTTGTGGAGAAATAATTTTGGAGGAATTTGTGAATGGTAGAAATATATGGATGAGTACCTCTCCTTATATAGGAGGTGAGAATTCCCAGTTGGATAAGGATGTAGGAAAATTTAAATGCTTAATAGATAATTTGCTACTAATTTTAATAATTTAAAACCAATCAAATCCAAATCCAAATCCAATTTAAATCTAATTAAATTCCATCTTTTAGTTTAAATTCAAATAAGATAAATCAACTTTCAAATATAGAGATTAATTTAACTATTTAAATAAATCCATAAAATTAAATCAAGATTTAAATTGCCACAATAATTTCAAAATATATTTTAAAAATACTAATAATAATTTCAAAAATAATAAATATTTTTAAATATCTTTTTGAATAATAAAATATTAATATTAATAAATTTTGAAAATGGAATTATATATATAAATTCAAATTCATGTACCTCATATGCAAGGAATATTTGCATAAAAATAGTTTTCTAAATTACCACTATTAAATAAGATAGCCTTTTATAAATAAATAAAAGTAATAAGTTTTTGCCATCCCGATACGATACTTTTCACAACTAAAATACAAATACAAATAATTATTATATATATTATTTTGAACTATAAAAATAGAAAATATTTTTCTAAAATATGTACGCTCGCACATATTCGCAATCGTCGAGCAATTACGAAAAATGAATTTCGTGCACGACGTACAATGCAACTACGCGACGTACAAATACAAAAAAAATCAGTACCAAAATTATAAAAATTAAAAATAGTAAAATTTTAGGGGTTTTACAACCTGGCCGCTCCAGTTAATACCCCAAACCTGGATGTTACCTCTACCGATCACCCACTGGTAATGTGAGAAGACTTTTTCGAAACACACAATCATCGACTTCCAAAGGGCAGACGGAGAATGCGGCGGTTTGAAGTTCCAACTTGTCGGGTCTCCGTATTTTCTCGTCATATATTGTGCCCAACTTTCCCCCTTGATTAGAACCCAGCTTCTTTTTGCATGCAAAGTTTGCATAACTTGAGGAAGAGATCTGATTCCCAGACCCCCTTCCTCCAAAGGTTTGCCCACATTCTTCCACGAGACCCATCTTCTTCTTTGTCACCCCCAGTTTTCGAATTAGGGGTATTTTCGTTATTTTTTCAAGTTTTATAATTTTTAGAAATTTATTTGATTTTATATAATTTTTAGGAATTTATTTGGTTTGGTTTGGATTTTATCCAATTCGGACTTAAGTTGGAGACCCGAGTAGCCTGGACACTAGTAGGATCCACATACTAGCTGGACTTGGCCCACATACCATCCTAATTAGGTTAGAAACCATAAACCCAACTTCGATGGCTTAATTAGTCTTTTTAGAGGCTTAATTGGTGAATTAGAAACAAACCGAACCAAACCGAAACAAACCGAACCCAAACTAAGTCTATTGGGTTTGGGGGCTTATTGGATCACCACCCAAACCCAATATCCCCCCCCCCCCCCCCCCCCCCCCCACCATGGCCGGCCACAAGGAGAACCCACCCCCTTTGCTTCACAACAAAGCAAACACTCTCTCTCTCTCAAATTTCATTCTTTCTTTCCAAGCTCTTTTCTTCCTCAAGCAAAACCTAATCTAGGTATGCCATAAATTCATCATTTATTCCTCTTTAGCATTTATTCCCTTCACAATAATTGTAGAGGAGATGATTCTCCACACTTTGTCCTAGAATTTGTAGGTTTTCCTAGAAATCTAGGTTAAGGATTAATTAGGGGTTTTTATATATAGAATGGTATATATATTCCTAGAAATCTAGGTTAAGGATTAATTAGGGGTTTATATATATATATATATATATATATATATATATATATATATATATATATATATATATATATATATATATATATACTCATATATATAAAAAATAAAAAAATAAAAAAAATATATATATATATATAATATATATATATATATATATATATATATATATATATATATATGAGTATATATAATTATATGTATTTGTGTGTGTGTAAGAGAATGGTAGTGGTGATGGTGTGTGAGAATGAGTGTCATGAGAGAGTGGTGTTGTGTTAGAGAGTGGTAGTGGTTTGTGAGTGTGTGTGTATTTGTGAGAGTGTGTGTGTGTGTTTTTGTGAGAGTGGTGGTGTGTGTGTTGTGAGTGTGTGTGTGTGTGTTTGTGAGAGTGTGTGTGTGTTTGTGTGAGAGTGGTGGTGTGTGTGTTGTGAGAGTGTGTGCGTGTTTGTGAGAGTGGAAGTGTGTGTTTGTGTTTGTGTTGTGAGAGTGTGTGTGTGTGTGTGTTTGTGAGAGTGTGTGAGTGCTTGTGTGAGAGTGTGTGTGTGTGTGTGTGTCTATATAAATGTGTATGTGTGTGTGTGTGTATTTACATATAGATATGGATATTTTTTTTTAAAAAATATACACATAGATATGTATGTGAATATATATATAGATAGATGGTTAGATAGTTAGATATATAGATAGATAGATAGATATAAGGATATATAGATAGATATATAGATAGATAGATATATAGATATCTAGATAGGTGTGTATATATATATATATATATATATATATATAGAGAGAGAGAGAGAGAGAGAGAGAGAGAGAAGAGTAGGAGGAGAAGTAGAAGAGATGAAGAGAGGGGGAAGAGGAGCAACCGCAGCAGCAGTATGCAGCCGTAGGAGCAGCAGCTAGCAGCAGCCGCAGCAGCAACAAGGCAGTGGCAGCAGCTGCAGAGCAGTCCCCCCCCCTTTAGCCCCCTTAAAACCCCCCATTTATCCCCTATAAACCCCCCTTATGTAGATATATATGTATATATATATATATATATATATATATATATATATATATATATATATATATATATATATATAGATAATAAGTTAGTTAGAAAGAAGAATTAGAGGAGAGAATGAGAAGAGGAAAGATTAGAAGAAGTTAGTGGATTAGAAAAGTAAGAAGTTAGAAGAAAGAGTTAGAAGAAGAGTTGAGAAGAAAAATGAGAAGAGGATTAGAAGAGAATGAGGGAAAGGAAAATAGGATTAGAAGAAGAAGAATAGAAAGAATTAGGAGAAGAGAGTTAGAAGGATAGAAATTAGAATGAGAAGTAGAAGTGTAGGAATACAATTTAGAGGATTTTGAGTTAGAGGATGAAACGGAGCTCCGAGTGTCGGAATGAGATGAAACTTGGAGGAGACCTAGAATACGTGAATTAGATTTTGCGGGTAGGCTCCCGAGTTAAAATCGGGGTTGTAGGGCGCCGGTATCGCGCCGTACCATTGCGTATCTTAAAATATTCAAGATATCGGTAATGGGCCGTAAGATGAACTAGACGTCCACTTTACCTAGGTATCTTGGTAGGTAACGTATGTATAGGCTAGTATCTTACTACCCTAGGGAGCACGGGTCAAAATACCAAGCATAGGTAGGCTAACTTGATATTCACCTAGGCTAGAAATTTACCTTAGAAAAGGGTAAATTAGGATATTGGCCTACGGCCAAGATTTGAGTTTCGAAGTCCAAGATGGACTTGGATATGGGTTGTAGAGGTTGGTAATGACTAGAAATAGTCGCCTAGACCTAGCCTTGACCCCGGTTGACCATGGTTGACTTTTTAGACCAAAAGTAAACTATGGGTCAACACTTTACCTAATTTAGTCACAAATTCCATTAAACTTGGGCAGTTGACCAAAAGTCAACTATTAGTCACCATTGATCTAGGATTGACCTAGGGTTGACCTAGAGTTGACCATAGTTGACCAGTTGACCAAAAGTCAACTGTAAGTCAACCGTTGACTTAAATCGACCTAGATTAATTCCTTTTGACTTGCATTGACCCAGTTTGACCTAGCTAGACCTAGAATGACTTAGATCGACCATGTACAATCTAGTTTGACCTTGTTCGACCTAGATTGACTTAATTTGACTTGTCTTGACCTAGAATGACATAATAGGGTTTAAATTTGATTTGACTTTATTTCCTAAACAGAGTATTGATACGTCTTGTTCTCTATAGGTCCTCGAGACGCAGTATTTGATCCCGTTGACATATCATATCATATTATAGGCGAGTACATTCTCTGACACTTTTCTAATTTACGATGATTGTTATAATTCATGTAATTAGTGTAGATATGCTTGTTCTCGACACATTGGTCACACGGATTGGTATTCATGGATCCCGACATGAGATGTTATTCCCCGTTATCTTGGTATATCTTGTGCAAGCCCCTTGTAGTTCTTGTGCAATATATGGACACCGATTCTCGAGGAGACTTGCTTCCTTCTTGTAGAATTCCGTGTCATAACGTGTCTTGCTTGGATCCACTCTACCAGTCGGGGGCGGGGAGTATTAGTGTAGATATGTGGTCAAAGCCTATTATGTACCCATTATGCACCTATTGATTGTGAGTGTTGATCATACGCCCCACGTATGATTAGCCAGGCCTGTTACTATTTGTACAAGTTCCCAAGCCGGCCACATATTGTAGCTAGTACTCACACACCTAGATAGATGGTTCTTGATTCTTGTACATGCCATGATCAGTTTACTTGCCTTGCTCTAGCTCTAGATTTACAGCTTACCTTGCCTTGATACTTACATGTATATACCATGATTTTCTTGTATATACTCTCTATTTACAGTTTTATAGCTTTTGTCATATCTTGTGAACTGTTGTTAGTAGATTGTACTCGTTCCATCCTGACTGGATATGTTGATAAAATATTACAGATGCTGATGATGGGGATTACAGTACCTACTACGGTCCGGATGACGTAGTGGGTTTAGACTTGGAGACTTTGGTCCAGCAGGGCTTAGCTCCGCCTGACGAGACTTTACCTATTGCTTAGTTAGAGTAGGTCTTTTGTACTGGACCTTGTCTCCAGCTACTTTTGAGACTGTTATTATTATGGATTGTATTAGAGACTTGGGCTTGTATATTATTTGTGTTTGGACTTGACAGGTTATATTTTATCGTCTTGTTGTCTTTATCTTTCAGTCTTTACTTTATCATCTTAGAATTGTGATTGAGCACTCATATATATTCATTGCTTGTCCTCCGTTCGGAGTTGACCATATTCTCGACAGGTTTTGATATATAAAGATAAACTGTTGTTAGAGTAGAAAACCTACAGCGTTCCATGTCGTTTTTACGGTGAAGGTTGGGCGTTGTCACATGCACGTGCCCTTACAGCGGGTGCGGGTCGTGACACATTTTTAGTGGTGGCCCACGCAGGTCCTGAAGTCGTAATTAGTGCGATGTCATGGCGGCACTCGTCTTAGAGTGTTGACTACGAGCCTGTGTTACACATAGGAGGTAGTAGGCTAAGAGTGCTCAATCACAGTAGGATCTTTCCTTGCTTATCTTGCTTACCGTCTTTGATATTGATTTACTATTTTCTAGCTGTCCTCCTTTGATATAATCCTTCTTGTGCCATATTAATATCTTCTTTCAATTTATCTTCAGGATGGTGCAGACCAGGTCCCAGCATCCTGAGTCTGCGGACGCGGAGAGGTCTGCTATGACTCGCAGACCGGATCCGGACACTCCTGCTGCAGTCGGGGTGTCGGCAGCAGCAGCTCTTGGGGGCGATCCTCTGCTGGTTACGAGGGCTGACCCCAGGGTTGCTATAACTTTTTCGGCCGCAGAACCAGTGGTTGATGTGGACGCTATTCCTCCTGCTGCGCAGCGGATTCCTCCGCTAGTTGCAGACATACTTTCACCTCCACCTCCTCTGCCTACAGATATGGGGCAGATGCTTACTTTCCTCCAACAGATGCTGGAGACTCAGAGAGCCCAGGCCGAGGCTCAGCAGAGGCAGACAGATGCGATGTGTCAGGGCATGGAGGATGCCCATCAGTTGGCCCTTGCAGCCGTGGAGCAGAGGGCTCCGTATCCGAGGACGCGTACTAGGTACAGAGATATCCTGGACTTCAAGAAGCTCGGGCCCCGTGACTTTAGCGGGACCGAGGGTGTGGTCTATGCAGATGATTGGCTCGAGGATATCGAGCGGCAGATGAGGGCCTCCCGCCTGGCAGACGACCTGAAGGTCGAGGCGGTAGGTTTGCAGTTGCTAGACATTGCACGCACCTAGTTCAGAAACGAGCCAGCCCTAGCGGGAGAGGGCCATACTTGGGCAGAGTTTAAGCTCCTCTTCAAGGAGAAGTTCTTTTCTCCCACGGACAAGATTGACCTGGTGCGGCAGTTCCAGGATATGCAGCAGGGCAGTTTATCTGTGGAGGAGTACGCAGCGGAGTTCGACCGTCTGAGCCGATACGTAGAGTACATGGTTCAAGACCCGGAGATTGGGCGAGCCATTTCAGGGAGGGGCTTACTTGGGATATCAAGATCCTCATTCCCTCCTTCTTTGAGACTTATACCCAGATCTACGCGGAGGCCCGCAAGGTAGAGCGGGAGTGGGGCTTGAAGCCCAAGAGGGAGCGTGATCTTTTCTTGGGGGCTACTAGCAGCGCAGGGGCTGCTAAGCGCCCTCAGCTTCAGCATCGTTCTTTCTAGCATCACCAGCCGCAGGTGCAGGCCAGAGCACCGGTTCAGCAGGTGCAGCACACTCAGCAGAGGCAGGCACAGCATGGGGCTCCTTGCCACTTCTACAAGAAGCCTGGTCACGTCTGGGAGGTTTGTCGAAAGAGGCTAGGAGTGTGTCTCTTTTGCGGCGGTGCAGGCCATCAGTTGAGGGAGTGTCCAGTGAACCCTAGTGTTACTGGTACAGCTCAGAGGACACCAGCGAGAGTTCCTGCAGTACAGCCGAGGGGTCCACTTCCGACCCAGCAGCAGCGGTTTGTTCAGCACCACCAGCAGTGGGGTAGTCAGGGTAGAGCCTTTGCTCTTGTAGCCGGGGAGATAGAGCCTATTGCGGATGTTGTCATAGGTTCTATTCTGCTCGATTCTTTTCCAGCTTTAGCCTTGTTTGATTCTGGTGCTACGCACAGTTTTGTGTCTGTTTCTTTTGCTCTTAGGCACAATATCATTGCTGAGTATCTTGGTAGGACTTGCAAGATTATGACTGGGAATGGCATTATCCTAGTTAATAATGTTTGCAAGGGGCGGAGAGTTTCTTTGAGAGGCCGGGAATAGAGTACGTGTTTGCTCGTAATGCCACTTCCAAGTTACGATATGGTACTTGGTATGGATTGGTTGAGCATGCACTACGCTAGCATCGACTGCAGAGGGGGCAAGATTCTATTTAGGCTGTCGGAAGAGCCGGAGTATGAGTTCACCAGGGGTGCAGTGGAGCAGGGAGATGGATTCTGCGGAGCATTGTTGGCGGGGCCGGTGTTGCCACATCCACTTATTGCTGAGTTCTTGGATGTCTTTCCTGAGGAGCTGCCCGGGATGCCGCCAGATCACGATGTTGAGTTTTCTATAGACCTAGTGCCGGGCGCTGAGCCTATCTCCCAGCACGTCTATAGAATCAACAACAGTGAGTTAGCGGAGCTGAAGAAACAGGTCGACGAGCTGGAGGACAAGGGCTTTATTCGATCTAGTTCTTCACCTTGGGACGTGTTATTTCTTTTCGTCCCCAAGAAGGATGGTACGGTACGTCTGTGTATTGATTACAGGGCGCTGAACAAGCTTACCATCAAGAACAAGTATCCTCTGCCAAGGATTGATGACTTGTTCGACCAGTTGAGCGGGGCGAGGGTGTTCTCGAAGATCGACTTGCATACCGGGTACCATCAGCTGAAGGTAAAGCGGGATAACACTTCGAAGACTGCCTTTCGGACTCGCTATAGCCAGTATGAGTATACCGTTATGCCGTTTGGGTTGACCAACCCCCCGGCGGTATTCATAAACTTGATGAAGGTATTTCATCAGTACCTTGACAAGTTCGTGGTGGTCTTCATTGCTGACATTCTCATCTATTCGAAGACACCAGAGGAGCACGAGGAGCACCTGAGGATTGGGCTGAACACTCTCAGGCGGGAGCAGCTGTACGGGAAGCTGTCCAAGTACGAGTTCTTCTTAGATCGCGTGGAGTTCCTAGGCCATGTTGTCTCTGGCGAGGGAATTTCAGTGGATCCGAAGAAGATTTCTGCAGTAGAGTCCTGGTCTACGCTGAGCTCAGTAGCAGAGGTTCGGAGTTTTCTGGGTCTGGCAGGTTATTATCGGAGGTTCGTGCAGGACTTTTCCAGGATTGTCCAGCCGATGACCCGCCTTACCATGAAGGACGAGGAGTTTGTTTGGTCTGAGGAGTGCCAGGCCGCCTTCGAGGAGCTGAAGGCGAGGTTGACTACAGCTCCTATCTTGACGCTGCCATCTGGATCTGGTGGTTATACGATCTACAGTGATACTTCAGGACGGGGTTTGGGTTGTGTACTTCAGCAACACGGGAAGGTGATTGCCTATGTATCTAGGCAGTTACGTCCTCATGAGAGGAACTACCCTACCCACGATCTGGAGCTGGCAGCGGTCATCTTTGCTTTGAAGCTATGGAAACACTATCTGTACGAAGAGCGAGTTGAGATCTATACTGATCACAAGAGCTTGAAGTACGTGTTTACCCAGAAGGAGCTGAATATGAGGCAGAGGTGATAGTTAGAGCTAATAAAGGATTTTGATATATCCTTACAGTACCATCCGGAAAAGGCCAACGTCGTCGCGGATGCTTTAAGCAGGTATCCCGTGGCCATGTGTTTGACGATGGATCGTCACCTTCTGGCAGATCTGGAGAGTTTGGGCATAGAGGTGATAGTTCCTGGGTTCGATGCGCAGATATGGGGTCTCCAGGTGCAGTCAGAGCTGATGGAAAGAGTCATGGCAGCTCAGTTTGAGGATGAGGCTCTGAGAGTCATCAGGGAGCAGGTCCAGGCAGGACTGTTGGATGAGTTCTCTATAGCGGGGGATGGGTCGTTGAGGCATAGTACCAGATTGTGCGTGCCGAGCGGAGGACTTCGGGAGGAGGTTCTTCAGGAGGCGCACCGTTCTCAGTACTATATTCATCCTAGAGCCAACAAGATGTATAGAGACTTGAGACAGCATATTTGGTGGTATGGCATGAAACGGGAGGTGGCTCAGTTCGTTTCGAGATGCTTAGTGTGCCAGCAGGTGAATGCCTGGAGGCAGAGACCCGGTGGATTGCTCCAGCCACTAGCCATTCCTGAGTGGAAGTGGAAGCATATCACTATGGACTTTGTATCTGGGCTTCCGCGCTCTCCAGGAGGGAAGGATGCGATTTGGGTCATTGTTGATCGATTGACCAAATCGGCCCACTTTTTGCCTTTCAAGGTGGGTTTGTCGACGGAGAGGTTGGCCGAGATGTACGTGCGACAGATAGTCCGATTGCACGGGGTTCCAGTGAGTATAGTCTCGGATCGGGATAGTCGATTCACTTTCCACTTCTGGTAGAGTTTGCAGCTTAGCTTGGACACATCGCTCAAGTTCAGTACCACATACTACCCTCAGACAGACGGGCAGTCAGAGAGGACGATTTAGACCCTCGAGGATATGTGCGTACCTGTGTCTTAGACTTCGGGGGATCTTGGAAGGACCACCTTCACTTGGTAGAGTTTGCTTACAACAACAGCTACCAAGCCAGTATAGAGATGTTACCTTTCGAGACTCTATACGGACGGAGGTGCCGTACTCCCTTGTCTTGGGATGATGTCGGAGAGAGGGTTTTGCTTGGCCCTGAGATGGTAGTAGATGCTGCAGAGAAGGTCAGGGTTATCAGAGATCGACTTCAGGTGGTGCAGGATAGGCAGCGGCATTAGGCCGATAGCCACCGGAGGCCGTTGGAGTTTGAGGTATAGATTAGATTTTTCTAGTATTTGAGTCTGATTGTGATTGTTTTAGATCAAGCTTTAAGTCTTGTGTTTTTGTTCTAGGTTTATGATCTTGTGTTCTTGCAGATTTCTCAGACGCGTGGCACGATTTGTTTTGGTGGCGGCGGAAAGCTTAGTCCACGATACATCGGACCATTTCGTATCTTGGACAGGGTCGGTGCAGTGGCTTATCGACTGGAGTTACCGCCAACACTAGAGGGAGTGCACTGCGTGTTCCACGTGTCACAGCTGAGACGGTACGTGGCAGATCCCAGTCACGTCATGGACCACTCAGAGATCGAAGTGGGACCGACACTCAGCTATCCAGAGAAGCCGGTTGAGATCTTGGACCGAAGAGAGAAGGTGCTCCGGAACCAGGTCATTCCCTTGGTTCGCATTGCATGGAGACACCACTCTCCAGGTGAGTCTACCTGGGAGAGGGAGGACGACATGCGAGAGCGATTCCCATATCTCTTCGAGCCTTGAGGTAAAATTCTGTCTTTTTCTTTCCTTGTTCTATTCATGATTGCTGTGTTAGTTCTCATTCAATTTCGAGGACGAAATTTTTTAAGGAGGATAGATTTGCCACCCCCAGTTTTCAAATTAGGGGTATTTTTGTTATTTTTTCAAGTTTTATAATTTTTAGGAATTTTATTTGATTTTATATGATTTTTAGGGATTTATTTGGTTTGGTTTGGATTTTATCCAATTCGGACTTAAGTTGGAGACCCGGGTAGCCTAGACACTAGTAGGACCCAAATACTAGCTGGACTTGGCCCACATACCATCCTAATTCGGTTAGAAACCATAAACCCAACTTCCATGGCTTAATTAGTCTTTTTAGAGGCTTAATTGGTTAATTAGAAACAAACAGAACCAAACCGAAACAAACCGAACCAAAACTAAGTCTATTGGGTTTGGGGGCTTATTGGATCACCACCCAAACCCAATATCCCCCCCCCCCCCCCCCCACCATGGACGGCCACAAGGAGAACCCACCCCCTTTGCTTCACAACAAAGCAAACACTCTCTCTCTCTCTCAAATTTCTTTCTTTCTTTCCAAGCTCTTTTCTTCCTCAAGCAAAACCTAATCTAGGTATGCCATAAATTCATCATTTATTCCTCTTTAGCATTTATTCCCTTCACAATAATTGTAGAGGAGAAGATTCTCCATACTTTGCCCTAGAATTTGTAGGTTTTCCTTGAAATCTAGGTTAAGGATTAATTAGGGGTTTTTATATATAGAATGGTATATATATATATATATATATATATATATATATATATATATATATATATATATATGAGTATATAGTGTGTGTGTCGGAGAATGGTAGTGGTGATGGTGTGTGAGAATGAGTGTCATGAGAGAGTGGTGTTGTGTGAGAGAGTGGTAGTGGTTTGTGAGTGCGTGTGTTTGTGTGAGAGTAGTGGTGTGTGTGTTGTGAGTGTGTGTGTGTGTGTTTGTGAGAGTGTGTGCGTGTTTGTGAGAGTGGTGGTGTGTGTTTGTGTTGTGAGAGTGTGTGTGTGTGTTTGTGAGAGTGTGTGAGTGCTTGTGTGAGAGTGTGTGTGTGTGTGTCTATATATATGTGTATGTGTGTGTGTGTGTGTGTGTGTATTTACATATAGATATGGATATGTATGTGAATATATATAGATAGATGGTTAGATAGTTAGATATATAGATAGATAGATATAAGGATATATATATATATATATATATATATATATATATATATATATATATATAGAGAGAGAGAGAGAGAGAGAGAGAGAGAGAGAGAAGAGTAGAAGGAGAAGTAAAAGAGATGAAGAGAGGGGAAAGAGGAGCAACTGCAGCAGCAGTATGCAGCAGTAGGTGCAGCAGCTAGCAGCAGCCGCAGCAGCAACAAGGCAGTGGCAGCAGCTGCAGAGCAGTCCCCCCCCTTTAGCCCCCTTAAAACCCCCCATTTAACCCCTATAAAACCCCCCCCCCCCCCCCCCCCCCCCCCCCCCCCCGTAATGTAGATATATATGTATATATATAGATATGTATATATATATATAGATAGATAGATAATAAGTTAGTTAGAAAGAAGAATTAGAGGAGAGAATGAGAAGAGGAAAGATTAAAAGAAGTTAGTGGATTAGAAAAGTAAGAAGTTAGAAGAAAGAGTTAGAAGAAGAGTTGAGAAGAAAAATGAGAAGAGGATTAGAAGAGAATGAGGGAAAGGAAAATAGGATTAGAAGAAGAAGAATAGAAAGAATTAGGAGAAGAGAGTTAGAAGGATAGAAATTAGAATGAGAAGTAGAAGTGTAGGAATACAATTTAGCGGATTTTGAGTTAGAGGGTGAAACGGAGCTCCGAGTGTCGGAATGAGATAAAACTTGGAGGAGACCTAGAATACGTGAATTAGATTTTGCAGGTAGGCTCCCGAGTTGAAATCGGAGTTGTAGGGCGCCGGTATCGCGCCGTACCATTGCGTATCTTAAAATATTCAAGATATCGACAATGGGCCGTAAGATGGACTAGACGTCCACTTTACCTAGGTATCTTGGTAGGTAACGTATGTATAGGCTAGTATCTTACTACCCTAGGGAGCACGGGTCAAAATACCAAGCGTAGGTAGGCTAACTTGATATTCACCTAGGCTAGAAATTTACCTTAGAAAATGGTAAATTAGGCCTACGGCCAAGATTTGAGTATCGTCCAAGATGGACTTGGATATGGGTTGTAGAGGTTGGTAATGATTAGAAATAGTCGCCTAGAACAAGTCTTGACCCCGGTTGACCACGGTTGACTTTTTTGACCAAAAGTCAACTATGGGTCAACACTTTACCCAATTTAGTCCCAAATTCCATTAAACTTGGGCAGTTGACCAAAAATCAACTATTAGTCACCATTGACCTAGGATTGACCTAGGGTTAACCTAGAGTTGACCAGTTGACCAAAAGTCAACTGTAAGTCAACCGTTGACTTAAATCGACCTAAATTAATTCCGTTTGACTTGCATTGACCCAGTTTGACCTAGCTAGACCTATAATGACTTAGATCGACCATGTACAATCTAGTTTGACCTTGTTCGACCTAGATTGACTTAATTTGACTTGTCTTGACCTAGAATGACTTAATAGGGTTTAAATTTGATTTGACTTTATTTCCTAAACAGAGTATTGATACGTCTTGTTCTCTATAGGTCCTCGAGACGCAGCATTTGATCCCGTTGACATATCATATCATATTACAGGTGAGTACATTCTCTGACACTTTTCTAATTTACGATGATTGTTATAATTCATGTAATTAGTGTAGGTATGCTTATTTTCGACACATTGGTCACACGGATTGGTATTCATGGATCCCGATATGAGATGTTATTCTCGTTATCTTGGTATATCTTGTGCAAGCCCCTTGTAGTTCTTGTGCAATATATGGACACCGATTCTCGTGGAGACTTGCTCCCTTCTCGTAGAATCCCGTGTCATAACGTGTCTTGCTTGGATCCACTCTACCATTCGGGGGCGGGGAGTATTAGTGTAGATATGTGGTCAAAGCCTATTGTGCACCCATTGTGCACCTATTGATTGTGAGTGTTGATCATATACCCCACGTATGATTAGCCAGGCCTGTTACTATTTGTGCAAGTTCCCAAGCCGGCCACATATTGTAGCTAGTACTCACACACCTAGATAGATGATTCTTGATTCTTGTATATGCCATGATCAGTTTACTTGCCTTGCTCTAGCTCTAGATTTACAGCTTACCTTGCCATGATACTTACATGTACATACCATAATTTTCTTGTATATACTCTCTATTTACAGTCTTATAGTTTTTGTCATATCTTGTGAACTGCTGTTAGTAGATTGTACTCGTTCCATCCTGACTGGATATGTTGACAAAATATTACAGATGCTGATGAGGGGGATTACAGTACCTACTACGGTCCGGATGACGTAGTGGGCTTAGACTTGGAGACTTTGGTCCAGCAGGGCTTAGCTCCGCCTGACGAGACTTTACCTATTGCTTAGTTAGAGTAGGTCTTTTGTACTGGACCGTGTCTCCAGCTACTTTTGAGACTGTTATTATTATGGATTGTATTAGAGACTTGGGCTTGTATATTATTTGTGTTTGGACTTGACAGGTTATATTTTATCGTCTTGTTGTCTTTATCTTTCAGTCTTTACTTTATCATCTTAGAATTGTGATTGAGCACTCATATATATTCATTGCTTGTCCTCCGTTCGGAGTTGATCATATTCTCGACAGGTTTTGATATATATATATAAACTGTTGTTAGAATAGAAAACCTACAGCGTTCTATGCCATTTTTACGGTGGGGGCTGGGCTTTGTCACGTGCACGTGCCCTTACAGCGGGTGCGGGTCGTGACATTCTTTGCCTCTCGTTCGAGTTTCAAAGGAATGTGGCCATAATCTTTTCCAGATTTTGAAAATATTTGGTAGGAGCTTTGATAACTGAAAGGGCAAGAACAGGGAGAGCAGTTAGAACACTTTGAATAAGCATAATCTTACCTCCGAAAGAGAGCAATCTCCTCCTCCAACTGACAATTTTTTTTCTGATTCTCTCCTCCAAATCGTCGAAATACTCCATTTTGGCCTTTCCTTTGAATAGAGGAACTCCCAAATACTGGATGGGAAGGTGCGTGATAGTAAGCCCCATGCTCGACGCGATATCCCTAGCCTGGATAAGCATATACAGCTTGGAAGAAACAATGAGAGATGACATGTTGAAGTTAATGACCTGGCCCGACACCGATGAATAATCCTTGAGGGCGGCCATAAGACAACCGACACTGTCAGCCCCCCATTTAGAAAAACTGTACTGTCATCTGCATAAAACAAGTGAGAAATATGCATCCCGCCCCTACGGCTGCTGAAATGCTTGATCCGACCGTGAAGACTCAAATTCGCGATTTTTCTGCTAAGAGTATCATTGGCAATAATAAAAAGAGCCGGAGATAAAGGATCCCCCTGACGGAGACCTCTAGCCGACTTAAAGGAACCTGCAGTTATATGGTTAATATAAACAGAATACCAACAGTTCAAAATATTTCTAAAGATAAGATCGATCCAAGTATTACTAAAACCCAACTTCTGAAGGACCCGAAGAAGAAAACCCCAATGAACTCGGTCATAAGCTTTGGATATATCCAATTTGATGGCCACATTGCCCCCAATGACCTTTTTATCAATAATATCGATTTCGTGTGCCATACTAATATTTTCATGAATACTACGACCATTCACAAAATCCGATTGCTCTCTAAAAATGATACAAGGAAGAACAAGAGACAATCTATCTGCCAAAATTTTAGAAATGATTTTATGAGAGAAGTTACTCAAACTTATAGGGCAAAAATCTTGACAAGGCGTAGGCTTAGAAATTTTAGGAAGAAGTGTAATATGAACGGAAGTGATACCGTGCGGGAGTTGTATTCCCAGAAAAGAAAATCTGTGATAGCCGCCATGATATCCTATTTAATAATGTTCCAGCAGTGAGAATAGAAATAGCCCGTGAACCTGTCGGGCCGGGAGAGCTTTTGGGATTAAGCGCTTTAATAGCTCCTTCCACTTCCTCCTCATTAGGCATCACGCATAGAGTGTTGGTGCTTTCTTTACATGGAGAGTGCTTGCTCTCAACATGCCTTGTAAAATTATAGTCCCACATCGGAAATGCACCATGAATTATCTCAACATATATACTTGGTTGTGTTGTTGAGAGATGCACATGGGGTGGTGACCCTAAGGAGGGAACCATGTGGGTGATTTTACTAGGAGGTAAGAATAAGGCTCCAAGAATTAAGCATTAATGCTTTTGTCATTCTCTTGGATTAATTCCATTTGGAGCTAAGCCCCAACGGGGCTTAGCGACTCGGACTCGGACTCGGGCTCATAGGCTCATGAGGCGTAATGTGGCATTTTGTTGGCGCATTTTGCACTTAGCACGTCAGCAGTCATGCGGCTCATATGCCTGCCGCATGGAGGGCTACGCTGATTGTGCAGATTACAAATCAGTTATGGAAAGGATGAATCAATGCGATTAATTCAGATCCTATCTTTGTGGGATTTGAATTATTTTCGTTCCTATCTTTATGGGATTTGAATTAATTCAGATCCTATCTTTGTGGAATTAGAATTAATTTGTTGCGATCTTTTTGTGATTTGATTCAATCTTTCCATAACTGAAGAGGCGGCTAGGGTTTCCACCCTCTCTCTATATATACTCTCTTCTGGCCTCCTTTGTGGCTATGACAAAAATACAAGTTAGAAAAGGAGAAAGAGAGAGAGCTGCTGCCGCCATTGCAAGTCCTTCCGAGGAGTCAGAACTGAGGTGACTTCGAGCGTTCCACAAGTTCTTCAACTTACTGGTTCCTGGAAGTAGATCGTGTGGGGCGAATCTTGCTTTGAGCAACGGTGTTTTGACACCCCAGCAACTGTTCTTCATCTAATCTTTCTCCAGATTATTGTAACTTGTTCTGTCCCAATTGCAACACGTTTGCAAGGAAGAACAAGAGATCTTCTCTTCTCTATTTTCCTCCTTCAGATTGTAATTTGGCTATTTGTTTTATTGTACCATCGTAGATCTTGAGTTTGATCACTGCAAAGTTTTTGTGTGACATCTCAGATCTCGATTGCATCAGTTTTTCCATCTTTGATCAAGACCCGGGACTAACAATATCAAAGCAAGATCCGTGTAGATGGAAAACATTAATGCTTCGCTCTTCCAATCGGACTTCTGCAAGTTGGAAAAGTTCGATGGAGAGCACTATCAAGTCTGGAAGAGAAAGGTTTACCTAACTCTTCAACTGAAAGATGTTGATCATGTTCTGTTAGAGGAAGAACCCTCTGTTCCAGACACTGGATCTACTGCCGCAATCAACGCGGCTAACAAACTCCAGGCCAAGTGGAGAAGAAAAAATAGCATCTGCAGGCTTCTCATCCTGAATGCTATAGAGGACTCCCTGGCAGAATCCTACTCGAAGAAGAAACTTGCCAGAGACATATGGGAGTCTGTGGAAAATCTCTATGAAGAAGACAAGAACAGGAGCAAAATGTTTGTGGTTGAAAAATATCACAAATTGCTCTTTGAGGACGAAAAGTCCATGCTGCCACAGGTGAAGGAATTTCTGAAGCTGCGTCAGAAACTGGAAGACGAAGAGATGCCCCTTTCCGACAAGTTTGTCGTCGAAGGGATCGTCTCAAAACTTCCTGCTGGATGGAGTACCTTCTATGCAAGGATGTACAGAAAAAAGCTATACATTAGCTTGGGAGATCTACTGCAAGAGATCCATGTTGAGGACGAGATGCGTTCCCAACAGAAGGTGGACACTCTGTCCAAACAGTTGGCTAAAGCCAATCTTGTGCAGACAAGAGATCCCAAGGGGAAGCAGGCGGCTTCTCATCCCAAGAAGAAGGACTTCACTAATCTAAAAGTAAAGGGTCCTTCTTTCAAGCAACAGAAGACTAAGTCCCACGTGACTTGTTACAATTGTGGCAAGAAAGGCCACTACAAGAGTGAATGCAGATCTAAGCCTAAACAATCAGAGAAAGGTGAGCCTAATAAGGTTTCATTGGTTTCTAACTTTGTTGCTATGATCGCACAGGTCACAAATGTGGGGGTTGACTCTGACTGGTGGATAGATACTGGTGCGACTTGCCATGTCTGTTCTGGCAAGGAATGGTTCATCACGTACCAGCCGATATCTGATAAGGTTGTCATGGCAAACCAGGCCCAAGCTGAAGTTCTGGGGATCGGGACCATGGAACTGAAACTCACTTCTGGGAACACTTTGACGCTTCAAGGTGTGAAGCATGTTCCGGCGATTGCCAAGAACCTGATCTCTGGGAGCCTGCTCTGCAACGCAGGCTTGAGGATGGACATCAATGTTGGTCAGATGGTGATGTCCAAGAAAGGAACATACTTCGGAAAGGCTTATCAAACCGAAGGAATGTTTAAAATTCAGCTTGTCAACCAGTTTGAAGACATTAATGCAGTTGCATTTTCTGATTATTCTCTTGGGTTGTGGCATAATAGACTAGGACATGTTCATTGTAAAAGAATTAACAAAATGTCTAGTCTAGGACTTATCTCCAAATATGGGGGTAAGATGGAGAAGTGTGAAGTGTGTGCTCAGACGAAGATCACAAGGAAACTCTTTCATCGGGTCAATCGAAGCACAGATCTTCTGGAGTTGGTGCACTCCGATATCTGTGACTTCAAACATTTTTCCACGAAGGCCGGGATGAAGTATTTCATAACCTTCATCGACGACTTCTCAAAATACGCGTTCGTCTACTTGCTCAAGTCTAAAGATGAAGCCTTCGAGAAGTTCAGAGAGTTCAGGGCCGAAGCTGAACGGCAGACTGGACAACAACTCAAGAGGTTAAGGAGTGATCGAGGTGGGGAGTACAGGTCTCATGAATTCGCATCGTTCTGCAAAGAACATGGAATCATATGTGAGACTACTGCTCCATATTCTCCTCAATCCAACGGAGTAGCGGAGAGGAAGAACAGAATGTTGACAGAAATGATGAACTCAATGCTGCTAACCGCGGGTCTTCCTAAATGCTACTGGGGAGAAGCTGTATTGACGGCCACTTTTATTCTAAATAGAGTTCCATATGCAACTTCGGACGTAACTCCTCATGAACTCTGGTTCAAAGTCAGACCAAACTTGAATGTCATTCGAGTGTGGGGGTGTCTGGCGTATGTGAATCTTCCAGATCTGAAGATTCAGAAGCTAGGGACAAGGACTACGAAGGCGATCTTCTTGGGGTATGCCGAGAAGAGTGATGCTAGGAGATTTCTTGATATTGAGTCAAATCATATCATCGAATCTCGCGATGCTGAATACTTTGAAGACAAGTTTGAAAAAGACAAAAATATTGTTCTTTTGAACATTTCGAAAAATAATGTAGGTGCAAATGAGACTGAAATCTCATATGGGCCAGTAGTCCAAGAAGAAGCTGTTGTTGAGGAAACAACTCTTGTACCAGAACTCGCAGAGCCGTCAGCTAAGCGAGCGATAAGACCGAAAGATTTCGGAGATGACTTTGTCACCTATCATATGGAAGCAGATCCGCTTACCTATGATGAGGCGATGAAGACCAGAGATGCTATCTTCTGGAAGGAGGCAGTGAATGACGAGTTTGACTCTATCACCTCCAATAACACATGGGTGTTGGTAGATCTACCTAAAGCAGAGAAGCCCATCGGATGTAAATGGATCTTCAAGAAGAAGATGAAGGCAGATGGAACTATTGACAAGTTCAAGGCCAGGCTGGTAGCCAAGGGATTTTCTCAGAAACAGGGGATAAACTACTTTGACACGTACGCTCCAGTAGCTCGGATGACCACCATCAGGATGTTAATCGCACTAGCAGCTATATATAAGTTGGTGATACATCAGATGGATGTAAAGACCGCATTCTTGAATGGGAAGCTGACCGAAGAGATTTACATGCAACAGCCAGATAGATTTGTCGTCAAAGGTCTTGAAGACAAAGTCTGCAAGTTGGTGAAATCATTGTATGGTTTGAAGCAAGCTCCCAAGATGTGGCATGAGAAATTTGACAAAGTTATTAGGTCAAACGGCTACAGAGTCAGCGAGATGGACAAATGTGTTTACACAAGGTTCGTTGATGGAAGAGGAGTCATCGTTTGTCTGTACGTGGACGACATGCTAATCCTAGGTACGGATATAGGCTGTGTCACAGAGACAAAGAAGTTCCTCTCAACCAAGTTCAGTATGAAGGACTTGGGGGATGCAGATGTCATCTTAGGCATAAAGATTATCCGGACAGACACTGGAGTAGCGCTGTCACAATCTCACTACATTGAGAAGATGCTCACACGCTATGGGTATAAGGATCTTCCAGGGATCGATACGCCATACAGGTGTACTGATCAGAAGCTGAAGCCAAATTCAAGGGAAAACGTCAGGCAGCTGGAGTATTCTAGTATTATCGGAAGTTTGATGTACGCAACCACTGCCACAAGGCCTGACATAGCTTTCGTCGTGGGAATGCTGAGTCGGTTCACAAGCAACCCAGGGGTTGAGCACTGGAAAGCTGTGAAGCGGGTGATGAGATATCTCAAGAAAACTCAGACATATGCACTGTACTACAACGGGTATCCGACAGTAGTGGAAGGCTTCAGTGATGCTAGCTGGTGTTCAGAGGTGGAAAGCGAGAGATCCACAGGTGGATATGTCTTTTCCTTGGGTGGAGCTGCTATATCGTGGAAGTCGAAGAAGCAGACTATACTCTCTCGTTCCTCCATGAAATTTGAATTCTATGCACTTGAAACTGCAGCAGATGAAGCAGAATGGCTTTGGGAGCTCATGTATGATCTTCCAGTGGTTGGGGCTCAGATACCGGTGATACCGATATACTGTGACAACCAGGTGACTGCGGCGGTGGCATCAAATGACCTCTTCAACGGGAAGAAGAGGACTGTGCGGTTGAAGCACAGGGCAGTACACGATCTTATCAAAAGAGGTGTAATTGCAGTGATTGATGTTCGAAGTCAGGAGAACCTGGCAGATCCGTTCACGAAAGGCCTCAAGCGCCAGTTGGTCGATGACACAGCTTGTAAAATGGGCTTGAAGGCATTCTGATAAGTGTGTCTTTGTAATCCTACCATAAAGTTTTATGATATTAGTTCAAAGAGAAATCTACTAGGCATCTAACTTTTGGTTCAAAGGAGGATCACTGACTGGAAAACTATCAGGTAGCAGTGGGTACTTGTTCTCTGGAACATGGAAGGGATACAGACCCATAACCACTGTTGTCTACTATGTATTTTTTTCTGCAGAAAAACTGATCCTGTGGAAGGTTGGCTTAAACGCCTTAATGAGTTCTCAGGCAGAGTGAATGCCTGGTGTGCTTTACAGGAAGCACGGTAGAGCAGCATTACAAGGAGTGAAACTCCATGCTACAGTGGGGTGACTCCACCATGAGGTTCCCAGATAGGAGTAATGCCTCGGTTTTGTAAGCCAAGTCACAGCGGCGTAGCACCGCAAATAGGCAGGTAGCCTAATGCTGTATGACGTAATTAAAGAGTTGTAGACAGCATTACAAAGGGGAGGATGGCTCCATGTTACAGTGGCACGACACCACGATGAGGTACCCAGGTAGAGATAAAGCCTCGGCATTGTAAGCCATGTCGTTGCGGCGTAATACCGCAAGGAAGCCTTAGGCTTCATGCTGGGTAGTTTGGCACTACAAAGAGGCTTGTGACCTCATGCTACAGTAGTATGACACTACGATGACGTTTCCAGGTAGGGGTAATGCCTCGGCTTCAGGCCATGTCATAGCGGCGTAGCACCGCAAGGAAGCGCAAGGCTTCATGCCATATCTCTTTAATAAAGAACTCACCTATAGTGTATGGAAAGAGATATCAGGCCGTCTTTTGAGGGTAAACTTGTAGACGCCCAAAATTATACACTAAAACCAGGCTGGCACAGGGCCTTTAATGTGCAGCCAGAAGCACACGTAACTACACTTTGTGAGTGGGAAGAATTACAATTATGGTGCAGAATTCAAGGCGTAGTCTATTCTTGTATCACATTGTTATTTAACCCATGCGGAAAGATTCAAGTCGTCAGCGACATCTATCCTAATGTAAAATAGACAGTTACTGTGGAGAACGCTCAACCCTGGACACATATATATGTTGTGATATGTGGGGGATTGTTGGTGCTTTCTTTACATGGAGAGAGCTTGCTCTCAACATGTCTTGTAAAATTATAGTCCCACATCGGAAATGCACCATGAGTTATCTCAACATATATACTTGGTTGTGTTGTTGAGAGATGCACATGGGGTGGTGACCCTAAGGAGGGAAGCATGTGGGTGATTTTACTAGGAGGTAAGAATAAGGCTCCAAGGATTAAGCATTAATGCTTTTGTCATTCTCTTGGATTAATTCTATTTGGAGCTAAGTCCCAACGGGGCTTAGCGACTCGGACTCGGACTCGGGCTCATGTGCTCATGAGGCGTAATGTGGCATCTTGTTGGCGTACTTTGCACTTAGCACGTCAGCAGTCATGCGGCTCATATGCGGCCATGCGGTCTTATGCGGCATGCGGCTCATATGCGGTCTCATGCGGCCATGCGGCCCATACGGTCATGCGTCTCATGCGGCTCATGCGGTCCATGCGGCTCATGCGGTCCATGCGGCCATGCGGCTCATGTGGTCCATGCGACCCAAGCGGTCCATGCGGCTAGGCTGCTGCAGCTGCTGCCGTATGGAGGGCTACGCTGACTGTGCAGATTACAAATCAGTTATGGAAAGGATGAATCAATGCGATTAATTCAGATCCTATCTTTGTGGGATTTGAATTAATTTCGTTCCTATCTTTGTGGGATTTGAATTAATTCAGATCCTATCTTTGTGGGATTAGAATTAATTCGTTGCTATCTTTTTGTAATTTGATTCAATCTTTCCATAACTGAAGAGGCGGCTAGGGTTTCCACCCTCTCTCTATATATACTCTCTTCTGGCCTCCTTTGTGGCTACGACGAAAATACAAGTTAGAAAAGGAGAAAGAGTGAGAGAGCTGCTGCCGCTATTGCAAGTCCATCCGAGGAGTCAGAACAGAGGTGACTTCGAGCGTTCCACAAGTTCTTCAACTTGCTGGTTCCTGGAAGCAGATCGTGTGGGACGAATTTTGCTTTGAGCAACGGTGTTTTGACACCCCAGCAACTGTTCTTCATCTAATCTTTCTCCAGATTATTGTAACTTGTTCTGTCCCAATTGCAACACGTTTGCAAGGAAGAACGAGAGATCTTCTCTTCTCTATTTCCCTCCTTCAGATTGTAATTTGGCTATTTGTTTTATTGTACCATTGTAGATCTTGAGTTTGATCACCGCAAAATTTTTGTGTGACATCTCAGATCTCGATTGCATCAGTTTTTCCATCTTTGATCAAGCCCCGGGACTAACATAGAGCAACATTTTGCTCCTCCGAAACCAGCGTTGGGGTACTCTCCAGGAACGCATCCGGAACGTCCGCTGCATTAACTTGAAAGAAGTTAGAAAAATGATCGACAGCTCTATCTAGGAATACCTTATCCTCCACGATGGAATAATCGGCCTCGAAAATTTTGGACCTGTTGTAGATAGCTCGTTCCTTGATTATCGCATGATAGAAACTAGAATTTCTATCACCCTCCTTAATCCAGGCCACTCTAGCTTGGTCCTGAAGCAATTGTTCCTCCAAATTTAAAGTAACCTCCAGCTCTCTCTTGGTTTCGGTTAAGTTCAGACAAGTATTCTCGCACCATCGCATTTGAAGCTCCGCTTCCAGCTTGTCGACTTGAAGAAGTAACTCAATTTTTTTGACACGTAAATCGCCAAAAGTGTCCTAGTTCCAGACCCTTAGCGCTGCTCTAAGCCGTCTCAGTTTAGAAGTCAGAACATCCAACGGTTGACCCAAGCACTCTACATTCCAATTAGCCTCAACAAATTCTAGAAATTTAGGGTGAGAGGTCCAAATTCTCTGGAACCGAAACCGAGCGGGCGGGGAAGGATTGGTCGTAGGGTGAATAAAGAGGGTGCATGATCAGAAAATACCCGAGGAAGATGAAGCACAGAAGTAGGCGGCATGCTGAGAAAGAATTTTTCATCGAGCAAAACACGGTCCAGTCTTTTCCAAGTTCTCGGATTATGAGTGAGGTCGTTGAACCACGTAAACCAAGACCCATAAAAACCCGCATCAAGCAGCCCCAACCCAAAAATGAACCTGTTGAATTCAGCGACTCCACGATGATGAATGCCGTGGGGGCCCGACTTCTCCGAAGCTGACGTGACGGTATTAAAGTCTCCAGCCATGAGCCAAGGCAGCGAGTAGTGATCTGAAATTGACGTGAGAGAAGACCACAAATCCCTTCTCACGATGGCGGAGCAGCTAGCATACACGATGGTGACGAGGACTTTATGGCCGGCTCTTGGATCTGAGATGATACAGTTAATGTATTGTTTGTGGATCTCAGCAACATCAAGAGCAATATTTTTATTCCATAGAAGCCAAATAAATTTGTTGTCCTCACCTCCCATGAGCGAAATTCGGCATATGTAGGCTGCGAGCAAGACCTGGGAGATTATTAGCGTCGATTTTTGGTTCCAGTATTGCGATAAGATCAGGCGAATGCTTCTGGTTCAAAGAGTTGAGGAATGATCTAGTGTTCTGATTTCTAGTACCCCGAACGTTAGATTTAAACATTAAAGCAACTCGGCTGAATGAAGTTTGGCACCTGATTGACGCCTCGTTTGAACCGTGTTCGAAGAATCAATAGTGCCGGCTCTCTTTCTAGTATGCGGCATGCTACTGGAGTTCCTGGTCTTGGACGTCTCAGACTTTTGAGCCCCACGTGGCGTCATTTTCTCCTTTGAGGTCGTCGGCGGCCTATGAAACGAAGTGCTTCCCTTCTTAGCTGCCGTGGCTAATGCCCCTTCTTCATCACTCGAGTGCTCACCCTCATTTATGCTACTGCTCCCTGGATTGTTAGTGTCCTCGTTATCTTCTAGAGCTATTTCCATCCTACCCTCTATAGTCGACAGTTTCCGGCTCGAAGCTTCAGTCGCCATAGTCGGTTGAGTATCCTTCGCGCCACTGTTAGATTTAACTCCTTGTCTGCTGCGAGTAGATGTGGAGATTGTTTAGTTTATCCGAGCTCGAAGTAGAGTATTGTGCTTCTGGGGACTCTGGTCTTCTACTGGTGTCAAATTGTTCTTGTTGAGTGTTGGAACCTGTAGCCATCTTCTCACTGCCTGAAGTAGCGACCACATCTTTATTCTTGTTCTTTTGGGTAGCCTTTGAAGCGGATGACTCCGCTAAAAGTTGTTTCTTGGTCTTCCGCCTGTAGTTCCGTATCTGCGACATCTCCTCATCCTGAGTATCCCGCGAGGTAGACTGGGCCCCAAGCATATACGAGTGTACATGCAAAACAGAGTCTTGGATACTATGATAATTTTGTTCCTGAACAAAAGATGAATCATTAGAATTATCCGATAACCAATCTAACTGATTACCTTCCGTATAGATAATTTGTGTCGGCTTCGTTTCGGACTTGAGCCCCTTCGATCCTCTGCTCCTCATCCGAGATTTGTATATCCTGTTCCTCGTCCAATCCCAATCCTTCCTGACACGGTTCAGCCGATACGGGAGCCTGTATATGTTGTTCTTCTATGGCGTCCGAAGTCTCGCTGGTTACTCGGACGGGGTCTAGTTGGTTTTGAATGTCACTGTGGTCCTTGTCTTGCTGGCCCGAACCAAGGTCCTTTACACCCGTATCAGCTTCTAACAAAGCATGAAACTTGTTAGAAATCATAATAGAAGACGTACCTATGTCATTACCCTTGTTGGTGACCTTATTAGTCTTAGCCTTGCCATTAACCGAATCTCCTGTGTTGGAAACCTTGTTGGTCTGAGTGTTGCCGTTATTCGAGTCTCCGGGAGTCTCAAAATGAGTGTGTGTGTGTGTTCGGTCTGCCCAAAATCGACACGGACGTCATCTTGGCTGTCGGTTGTGTCTGCTTCTGTGGCTGACTCTTTCCTTTGTCATTCGTCGCTCTGGCCCGTGTATTCTTCCGTAGTTCCGGATTTGCTTTGAAACAATATTTGACATTGTGACCACGGTGGCGGCAGTGTTTGCAATAAAGCACGTTGTTATCATACACCACTTGTTGAATGTAGACTTTGCTTCCCACCTAGATGTTAATACTATTGTTAGTATAAATTCTCAAACTCTGTATTTAGACTCTGAAATTAAAATATAAGTAAAATAAATAAAATGATACCGAGGCTTGAACTTGGTTCAATGTCCTTAAGACAATATTCGTCCTGCACTGGTACTTACGGTTTAATGGCGATTAGTCTCCCAGGATACAACGGTTCTTTTCTTCGGTAGCAGCACTTCACACCGTAGGAATTCGTCAAAGCAACGTTGGTTGTCTCTCTCTCTCTTAGACTAACTAATGCAATATGGATGAATTGAATAAATGCTTGAATGCTCCAAATACATGCGTATTTACAGAAATAAAGAGACACGATGGAAATGGCACACAGTTGAAACGATTGAAATTTCTCAGATGATTTTATTGATGGGCTCCTGCCACTACTTATAGAGAGTACACCTCCTCTTCACAATACAACTTCTGATGTGGGACTAAAGTCCCTTATTAGTTCTCAACACTCCCCCTCAAGATGAGCGATAGATATTAATCATCCCCATCTTGTTACATAACTTTGACAGACTCAATGAACTAATACCCTTAGTCAGACGGTTTGCAACTTGTTCTTCTGAGCGAACATGGTCAATCTTCAGTATCCCTTGTTCCAGCTTCTCCCTGATGAAGAATCGATCGATCTCGATGTGCTTCGTTCTGTCGTGCTGAACTGGATTGTTAGCTATACTTATTGCAGCTTGACTATCGCTCAGAAGACGTAATGGTGCTCCCTTGTCCAGCTTCAACTCTGTCAGCAGTGCTCTTACCCATAGCAACTCTGACACAAGGTTCAAAATATCGGTACCGGGATCGGTATCAGACATTTTGTATGAGTATCGGTATCGGAAGTATCGGCGGTATCGGCTGTATCGGATCGGAGTATCGGATTTTTGGTATCGGCAGTATCGGCAATACTAAATAATTATTAAAAAAATTAGAATTTTTTTAAACATATTTATGTATTATTTAATTATTTTTAAGTTTTTTTTATTATAATTGATTATTCGTATTAATTACTATGTCATTAATTTATTAAATAATTATTAAAAAAATCAGAATTTTTTTAAACATATATCAGATTTTTGATATTCGGCAGTATCGACAATTTTTTTAAGTTTTTTTAAACATAGTCATCCTTTGTGATTGTTTTAACTGCGATATACAAGATTACAACTTTTCTTCATTTCCGTATTTTTAGTTCCAATTTTACTATGTCATTAATTGATTATTCGTACTAATTGAATCTTGTATTGTTTTATTACTACAGGTTCAAATTTGAGTCTTTGACGAATTAAGAAGTATAAAGGGAGGCACAAGAGATTAGAAGTAATGCAAATGGCTGGACGAGACAAAAGTCACAAGATCCATTATTATATATTTAATAATTATATTTGTTCAGACATTTTTAAAATTTATGTAAATAAAAAATTATTTATAATTTTATATCAAGAATTTTAGTTTTATGCATTGTTACAAATGGTTACAATATAATCCATGATCCAATTATTTTGTTTCAAAATATACGAAAATAAAATTAGCTACATGATTTATTTTGAATTTAAAATTTCAACAAAAAACACTTGGCCAGAAAAATTTATTGGGACTCTGGCCTATCCCTTTCTTTTTATTTCATGAATAAAAATATTTTACACTATGTATGAAGAACATAAAGTGTACAAATAAAAGAATGAATACAAAAAATAAATATAAAAAATGAATACAAATGAATACAAATATATCACTAAAATGGTTAGTAATTATCGTAATCGTCCCGATATGGTTGTTGGTTATGAGGATAGTAGAGATTGATATCTGTATCATTGAAAAAACTTGTCATGAGGCCATCAAATGTAGAATGTTGTTCTGCGGCTTCTGCCTCTGGAGTATTGTATGGATAATAACTTGTAAATGAACTATCATATGTGGTGTTGTAATTGTCCGAAGGAGTAGGCACATCATGATAGGTAGATCCTCCAGCATATACATCATCCATACGGTGCTCTCTAGGTTGATGATTACTTGACCAGTCTCCAGAGTATTCATGTGACTGGTCTCCAGGATTTTCATAGTCATGTGACTGGTAAACACCAGTCGGGAGTGTAGTTCCATCTCCTCCACTATCAGTACTGTCGTCTTTATCGCTGTCAACCTGTCGAGATGGTACATTTGGTGTTTTCTTTCTTTTTTCAGGCCTTCGAGCATTTGCGGCAGTATCTTGTGGATCGATATCCAAGTTATCATCTAACCATTCATTCTCTCTACCATCCAAGACTGGTGCTTCTTTTTCTCTAGTCCAAGCTGTGAGTGGATCTTGATCGTGAAATATCTCATCCAAATCTATAACATTTTGATTATCTCTTGATCTTTGTACATTTCGAACCCTCAATCTCATATTATAATGGACAAAAACCAGTTTTTCTAGTCTCGCCATTGTAAGTCTATTGCGGGGACGAGTATGGATGAGAGAAAATGTTGTCCAGTTTCTTTCACAATTGGAGGAGGACACCGTTTGACTCAGGATGCGTACAGCTAATCGAGTCAAATTTGGAGCATCCTTCCTAGCATATATGGACCACCACTCAGCTACAAAAATAATAAAATATGTTAGTTTCTGTAAATATTTAACTTTATCTAATAAATATTTTAAAGTATTAAGTTATTAACTATTACTACCAGGGAGACATTGAGTTACAGCACTTTGAAATTGATTTGAACCGAATGCACCAGTTTTCAATCAGAACCTTTCTACCTACAAAGTGATATGACACAAGTTATGACATTAAATATTAAATATTTTAAAGATGAAAAATTCAATACAAACAATAGTTACCTCTCTGTTTATATTGAGGCGTGTTTCATTGTCATTCACTATTCTATTAACGACGCGGTGGAAGCCATTTAGCACCTCATCGTCGTTTACAACATCGTTAGCATATTGGTACTTGGGATTCAAGAAGTAACCTGCAAAATAAAGAACTAGTTTAAAATTCCTATAAGCATTATAAAAGATATTTTTAAGGGTATTCAATTTATAGAGTACTTACCGGCTGTATGAATATCTTGATGTAGTTGATTATCCCATCTTTTATTAATCATTTGTCACCACTTCTTGTACCCTTTACCAATATTTTTTATATCATAAATTTGGCTCTGTCTATAGCCTCATAAAGATGACCCATCTCAGCTTTATCATCACTATCAACCATCCTTAAAACTTTTACAAGAGGTCCAAAAATTGCAGTGACCCCTGCAATATTCCTCCAGTAAGTTTGACTGTCGATTAAGCCGACAACTACATTTGCCTTTTCTCTATCTTTGTGATTGAGTTTCATGTAGTTCTCCGCCCAACCCCTTGTATTTGTCATCCTTTTTAAATCAGCCTGATGTGTAAGGATGGAATCTAAAGCAAGAAAATTGGTAGCAAACCTAGTGATGGCTGGTCTAACCAATTCTCCATTCTGGGTCTCGGTTCTCATGAGGCTAAGAGCCCAACCATGATTGTATATGAAGCAAGTCAGTTCTTGAGACTTCTATATTAGTGGTTTAATACTTGTATCATTAGCTATATCTTTCAATATTAGATCTATACAATGTGCTGCACAAGGAGTCCAGTATAAGTT
>JANAVB010031617.1:23376863-23386863 GCA_029216955.1 Iris pallida
TCTCCGTGTTAGGTGTGTCACCAAACGCTGAACCTTCATCTGAACCATAGTATGGTTCTAGTTCTCGGAATGTAACGTCCATGCTTACAAACAGTTTTCGCTCAACCGGACTCCAACATGCATATTCCTTTTGAGTCGCCGTATACCCGACAAAGACACATTTAAACGCTCTAGGATCCAGTTTACCAACTCCCGGCCTATTATCTTGGACAAAACACACACACCCAAATACTTTCGGTAGAACTGTGTAAGTGGTTACACCAGTAAGCATTTCCAACGGTATTTTCCAGTCCAATACCTGAGATTGCATTCTGTTGATGAGATAAGAGGCCGTCAAGACAGCTTGTCCCCATAAGTGTTTTGGGACATTCATAGCCAACATCATCGTCCGTGCGACCTCCAGCAGGTGTCCGTTCTTCCGTTCGGCCACACCATTTTGTGCCGGTGTATAGGCACATGAAGTTTGGTGTAGTATTCCATGGGTGGATAAATACTCAACAACCTTCTTATTAGTATACCCCGTCCCATTGTCATACCATAAGCACTTAATTTTAGTACCATATTATCTTTCTACCCGGCGATGAAAATCTCGAAATGCCTCAAAGACGTCACTTTTATTCTTCATAAGGTAGACCCAAGTCACGCGAGTATAACAATCAATAAAAGTGACGAACCATCAAAAACCATTAATACCGGTTGTAGGACAAGGGCCCCATACGTCCGAATATATTATGTCAAATGCAGCTAAACTTCTATTCCCGAATCTCACATACGAGCTTCTGGTATGTTTTTTCAACTCACAAGTATTACAAAATAACTACTCTTTATTAGCCCTTTGATATAAGGACGGATACATTCGACTAATAACTTTAAAGGAAGAATGCCCGACATACTGGTGATGGAGGAGCAATTCGTCTTCTACACTGCTACGTGAAGCGTCCGGTTGCGCGTCTGCTAATAGAGATGCCAATACTTTGTCCAGTCCGGTCCTGTCCAAGTACCATAGCCCCTTATGCCATGTACCAGTCCCTAGTCGCCGTCCTGTCCCCTTCTCCTGAAAAGTGTAACACCCTATTTTCTAAAATTGGGGATTATTGAAAATTATTATTTTTATTATTTATTAATGGTGTTTAGGGCATGATATGATTTTTGGTGATTATTAGTGTAATTAGAACCATTTTCTAAGTCATGCTAAGTCATGACTTATGACTTTGTGATTTTGTTAGTATAACTTAGTGTAAACCCTAGTTTTCCTTAACCTAGAAGTTGTCATGACCATGTGAGCTTAGCCATAGGCTTAGAACATCAAATTAGTGACTTTTGGCCAAAAGGGTATTTTTGTAATTTACTAGACTTTATTTGAGATTATGTGATTTTTAATATTATTTAATCATGGTTAAGTACCATGATTAGTCCCTAACCTATCTTACCCTAATCTAGAGGTTAGCTACTAACCTAGAAGCTTTAGGATGGATAATTAGTCAAGGGTTAAAGTAATGGAAGTATCTTAGAAAGCACTTTATAGATATTTTGCTTGAAACCCTCAAAAGTGTCCCAACTTTAGCACCAAAGTCTTGCCTTCACCATGAAGGAAAGGGCAAGGACACCCCCCCCATGCCATGGCCGGCCAAGGGCACCCCCCTAGCAGCCACACATTGCTATATAGTCCCATTGTATCATTCATGAACAAATTTACATGAATTTAATCCTAGAAAAATCCCATTTCCTTCAAACACCCACAACTTGATCAATATTGATCCAAATTTACTCTAGTCTTTTGCATTGGGACCCTACAACATCAAGGGTGCTAAGGGAAGCTAGCAATCAAGAATTTGGGAGCTTTGGACATCACCAAGTTGAAGGAAGCACACCCCCTCTTTATTGATTTTTCATTGGATTTGCACAAATAGGTAAATGCCCTCAAACTTAGTTAATATCCTGATTTTTTTCTTCATAAATGCATGCATGTAGGACTACCATAACTGTGGGTCAAGTTTGGTGAAGATTAGAGTTGGTTTGGTGTCCGTATCGGACACGTATCCTAAGCTAGAAACCCTTGTTTGGTGAAATGCCACAGAGGATTCGATTTTGTTAAAATGTAAAACAAATTGCATGATCATGTAGCCCTAGACATGTAGGTCACATACTAACTTGACTGAGCACGTTTTAGTGCTGTGTCCGTGTCCAAATTGGACACGAACCCGCTGTACGAGACTCGCGTGCGTGCCCTGCTACCTCACCCTTCGTGCGCACTGCATAGGGCACTAGGACACGAGAAAATTTACATGGACACGGGGGCAATGTCTGCGAACATGCCCCCAAAGTTTGGTGCCGCATCGTGTCATGTCAAGTGAGAAATCTCACTCGCACTGGACACGCGCTGTCAGCGCACACGAGCGCGGGGGCAACTTTGCGCGTATCGTGTCGCACGGACACGACACTTGGGTGTCTCGTGGTGACACGAGCGTGTAGCCCTATATGTGGCGTACACGAGGACACGAGCACGAGATGTGTCGTGTCCTGTGTCGTGAGTACGAGACGTGCAACCGCGTGCACGATGCTATACACGCGTTGCGTATCAGGAATTTACCCGAGTGGAGTTTTTGTGTGTTTGGACACATAAATCCGTGTCGTGGTGTCGTATCAGGTACCTAGGACACTAGGGTACACTGTGGGACTCAGTTACCGACCAATTGATTCGAGCCATAGCTCAGTTTTGTGTGTGTTTTGGGTTTACCTAGTTTCGAGTAAACAGTCCCTATTTTCCAGTTTTGGGATAAATTCCAGTTTTGCAAATTCGAGTTTTAAACCTATTTTTGATATGAATTATAGATGTAATGGTATGTTTTTAGTATATATATACGTAGTATATATGTATGTGTGAGTGTAGGTGAGTTTTGAGGATAAATGGTTGTGTATATTTGTAGTTGTGTGTGTATACACATGTATGTGTATATGTGCACTGTGTGTGTGTTTTGTGCATTGGTTGGGGGCTATTTTCTGGTTCCAAGAATACTGGAAACCCCCCTGCTGTACAGCAGCTCTCTCTCTCACTGTTCTCTTCTCTCATTCACTCTCTCTCTCTCACTCTATGTCCCTCTCTCACTTTCTCTCTATATATATGTAATATATATAAGTTGATATATATATATATATATATATATATATATATATATATATATATATATATATATATATATATATATATATATATATATACACTATCTATCTACTACCCAAATACCAATATGTAAATACTCTATATAATACAACCCACACTCACATATATATATATATATATATATATATATATATATATATATATATATATATATATATATATATATATATATATATATATATATGTATAACTTGCTAAGGTATAGGTTTATATGAAAACTTATAAGACTAGCCTATGGCCAAGGTACTAGCCTATGGCTTGGGGCTAACCCTAATAACCTAAAACACTACTAGTGACCCTTGTTGACTAAGGGTTGACCAAAGTCAACCTTAGGTCAAATTTGACCTAGTTAACCTAGAATTGACTAGGAATGACCTAAAACAACTAGTTTAACTAGTTTGACTAAAACCCTAACTAGTTTGACTAGTATTGACCTAACTTTGACTAGTTTGACTTTAAAGTTGACCAGAATTGACCAAGAGTTGACTTTTGACCAGATTGGCCTAGAATCATGTAGTATGCATAGTAGACTTCATTTTTTTTCTATTTAGAACACATTGTGACTTGTGTTGCTCTGATCAGGAGCCAGACACCTCTCCTCAGACAGCATATTCTCTACAACATTCATACAGCAGGCGAGTACATTCTCTGACCGTTTCATACTTGTTCAGGCTTTACTTCTCGCTCTAGATTACTTTACTTGTTGCTGTCACATTGGTAACACGGATGGTACTATATGGATCTTTACATGAGATGTTATCCCTCTCGGAAGCATCGGGTACTTCATGTTATGTGTGTTTCACTATCATCATGTACTCCTATGTTTCTATCTTACATGTGCACTCATGTGATCATGTACTCTCATGATTCACTGAGCCCTATGTATAACTTCACGTATACTTATTTATGAGCCTCATGTGAAGTAATCATGTATAATAACGTAACTTGTCTAGATCCTTGTGTATTGATTGGGGAAACGGGGGAGTAGAAGTAGACATGTGAATAATTCCAAAGTAGTGTAATCATGTGCAAACTCAGTAGTGTAATCATGTATAAATTCTAGCCATTCACATGCCTATCTTATACTCTACATCACTAGTCACTTACAGTTCTCTATATACAGTAGATATTTCCTTTACAGCTATCTCTTTTACAGCATATATTTCCTTTCAGCATTTCTTGTATCTTACTCTATTGCCTGTATCGTATTTTCTAACCTGATATGAACTGTGTGAGATGTATTGTGCTCGTTCATGTCCTGACTGGACCTGTTGAAAATATTACAGAGGATGAGGATGAGGCATGGGTGACTACATATTATGGAGCAGGACTAGATGACACTTGTGTTGAGGACCCTCAGCAGGATCCACCTGCAGCTGAGGATGTTGCTCCAGTAGTCTAGACCAGTTAGCTAGACAGTCTTTTCTATATTATATTTTTGTCTCACATTCTGAGTTGTATTTTGAGATGTGGAGATGTATAGACTCTTAGACTTATTGTATTATGAGTTGTCTTTCTGGATGTTATGTATCCTAGACACTTAGACTTATTTCATCTATGCTATTGTTCTCTTTGAGTTACTATCTATCTATCTATCTGTCTTTCATTCTTCTACCTTAGATGTGATTGAGACTGTATGTTGTGATGTTACCTCCATTCGGAGTGTATAAACTGTACAGGTACCTTTATATTGTTAGATGATTGACCTAGAACAGCGTTCTACCGCCGACACTGCGGCGTAGGCTGGACGTACCCACGTCTCGTGCCCTTACTCTAGGGTGCGGGTCGTGACACGTTTTTAGTGGTGGCCCATGCAGGTCCAGTTTATGTGGTGGTATTCGAACTAGAGTATCGCCACAGCCTGCAGTAGGAAATAGGATGTAGTTGAGGTACTCAATCACATTAGGAAAAACTCTTATCTAAATCCCTGCTATCTAAATTCTTGCTGATATTGTTTTTCTTTTGAAATAAACTGTCTCCTTTGACTATATCGTTTCTTCTCCGTATTGATTTTCTTGTTGATCTGTCTTCAGGATGGTGGAGACACGATCGCAGCGTCTCGGTCCAGGTGACACCACTGAGAGGTCTGCCACCTCTCGTCCAGCTCACCAGGACCCGGGGACCACAGCTCCCCTTACTCCAGCTCATGTGGGAGCTTCTGCCACATTTGGGGGTGCACCTCTGCTCATTCGGGGGACCATCCCAGCTACCCCAGACATGCCTTCCCCACAGTTTCGTCAGCCATAGTTTCAGCAGCACCAGCAGCACCAGCAGCAGTTCCAGCCGCCGATGCCATCTGGATTAGTGGATGCTGCACAGATGTTTTCATACTTCCAGCATTTCTTAGAGACGCAGCAGCACCAGCAGCAGCTTCAGACAGCGGAGTTTACCAGGGGCATAGATGAGGCCCATCAGCTGGCTAGAGCGACGGTGGAGAGGTTGGTTGTCCAGCCACAGGGAGGATTGGGACAGCCGCGGCAGCAGAGGATTCCGGGCATTCAGGACTTCAAGAAGATGAACCCCAGGGACTTCTTGGGGACAGAGGGGATTCTTTATGCTGATGACTGGATTGAGCACATTGAGGAGATCTTTCGACTGGCGGAGATACCAGCCGGACTCCAGATAGAGGCAGCAGCCAGCCAGATGCGGGATCTTGCCCGTACCTGGTATTAGACGGACCCGAGAGTAGGCACTCCAGGACAGACATAGGGAGCTTTCAAGGAGCTCTTCAAGGGAAAGTTTTTCCCGGATCAGGCAGTCGGTGCTTTGGAGACCCAGTTCGAGAATCTGGTTCAGGGGAACCAGACTGTAGAGGAGTATTCCGGTGAGTTTTGCCGGTTGAGCAGATTTATGGAGGGCCTTAGCGAGACAGCGAAGGCGAGGAGGTTCAGGAAGGGCTTGGTCAAGGAGGTCAAGTCCTTGACCAAGAGTGACAGAAATGCCACTTTTGAGGATATCCTAGCAGGAGCGATGGCGGCTGAGGATGATCTTGAGCTGAAGCTCAAGAGGGGCCGTGACACCCAGGGAGCTGGCAGCAGTGGAGGACAGGCCAAGAGGCCTCATTTTCAGCACCAGCAGCAGAGGCCATTCCAGCAGCAGAGGCCGTTCCAGCAGGTACAGCAGCCGAGGCACCAGCAGCAGGCACCCAGGCAGCAGGTCGTCAGTTGCACTTTCTGCAAGAAGCAGGGTCATGGATGGAATGACTGCAGAAAAAGGCTTGGCAGGTGTCTACTATGTGGTTCTGGAGACCACCAGCTGAGGGAGTATCCCATGTCTTTGGGACGACCAGTTCAGGGAGACGGAGCCAAGGCTCCGATAGGGCAGCAGAAGGGACCTTTGCCGACTCAGCAGCAGAGGTTCACCCAGCACTAGCATCAGGCCAGGGGTGGACAGCAGGGGCGAGCCTACGCCATGGCAGCAGAGGATGCCGAGGTTACTGGAGAGCTGATAGCAGGTTCTATTCTTCTCGACTCTATTCCAGCTTATGCATTGTTCGATTCTGGGGCTTCCCATAGCTTTGTATCAGTATCTTTTACGATTCGACATCATGTTATATCTGAATCGTTGCCTAGGACTTGCAAGATCACGACCGGGGGTGGCATTATCCTCGTTCGTGATATTTGCAAGGGACGGAGAGTAGTTTTGGGAGGCCGAGAGTTGGATGTGTGCTTGCTCGTAATGCCACTACCGAACTACGATATTGTACTCGGTATAGATTGGTTGAGCATGCACCATGCCAGCATAGATTGCTGCGGGGGTAGAGTTCTGTTCAGAGCGCCAGGAGAGCCAGAGTTTGTATATTCCCGACGGCAGGCAAAGCAGACTTACGGAGTTTTCTGTGGAGCTTCAGTCGAGGAGCAGCCAGCTCCACATCCATTGATTGCTAAGTTTATGGATGTATTTCCAGAGGAATTGCCTGGGCTTCCACCAGACAGAGACGTTGAGTTCTCGATAGACTTGATTCCAGGTGCGGAACCCATTTCTCAGCATGTCTATCGGGTGAACAACAGCGAGCTGGTAGAATTGAAAAAAACAGGTGGATGAGTTGCAGGACAAAGGCTTCATCCGCTCTAGTTCTTCACCTTGGGGTGCACCGGTACTCTTTGTACCGAAGAAGGATGGGTCGGTACGTATGTGTATCGACTACAGGGCACTCAACAGTCTGACGATCAAGAACAGATATCCACTGCCGCGGATCGACGATCTCTTCGATCAGTTGAGCGGAGCTCGGGTATTCTCGAAGATTGATCTGAGGTCAGGCTACCATCAGGTAAAGGTGAAGAGGGAGGACATCCCGAAGACGGCGTTCAGGACACGGTACGGCCAGTTCGAGTTTATGGTGATGCCGTTTGGGTTGACGAATGCTCCGACGGTGTTTATGAACTTGATGAACAAGGTGTTCCACCAGTACTTAGATAAGTTCGTGGTGGTGTTCATCGACGACATCCTGGTGTACTCGAAGACCGAGGAGGAGCATGAGGAGCACTTGAGAGTGGTCCTAGAGACTCTCAGGCAGGAGCAGCTTTACGGCAAGCTCTCGAAGTGCGAGTTCTTCCTAGACAGAGTTGACTTCCTGGGTCATGTAGTGACTGGAGATGGGATCTCAGTCGACCCGAGGAAGATATCAGCAGTTGAGGCTTGGGCAGCGCCGACGTCAGTGGCAGAGATCAGGAGCTTCCTAGGATTGGCAGGCTACTACAGGAGGTTCGTCCAGGATTTCTCCCGGGTTGCAGAGCCGTTGTCTAGGCTGACCCGGAAGGACGCAGAGTTTCTCTGGTCAGAGGAGTGTCAGGCCGCTTTCAATGAGTTGAAAAAGCGGTTGACGACAGCCCCGATTCTGACATTGCCATCAGGATCAGGCGGGTTCACTATCTACAGTGACGCCTCGGGGAAGGGTTTGGGTTGTATCTTGCAGCAGCATGGGAAGGTGATTACCTATGCTTCCAGGCAGTTACAGCCCCATGAGAAGAACTACCCTACCCATGATTTAGAGTTGGCGGCAGTTATCTTTGCTCTAAAGCTGTGAAAATACTATTTGTATGGAGAGCACGTGGATATATTCACAGACCACAAGAGCTTGAAATACATGTTTACGCAGAAGGAGCTGAACATGAGGCAGCGTAGATGGCTGGAGCTGATGAAGGACTTTGATATTCTACTGCAGTATCACCCAGGGAAGGCCAACATAGTTGCTGATACGTTGAGCAGATATCCGACAGCTATGTGCTTGACGATGGATCGTCACTTGTTAGCGAACTTGGAGAGCCTTGGGATCGAGGTGATTATGCCGGAAGTGCAGATGCAGATGTGGGGCCTCCAGATTCAGTCGGACTTGATTGATAGGATCAAGTCGGCTCAGTTCGATGACGTTTCTCTACGATGCATCAGGGAGCAGGTCAGACAGGGATTTGCGGACGATGAGTTCACTCTTGCAGGGGATGGCGCATTGAGGCACGGTTCCAGACTGTGTGTGCCCAGTGGAGACTTTCGGGAGCAGGTTATGCAGGAGGCCCACCGTTCTCAGTACTCGATACATCCGGAAGCCAACAAGATGTATAGGGATCTGAGAGAGCATGTATGGTGGAGTGGGATGAAGCGCGAGGTAGCACACTTCGTAGCTAGGTGTTTGATCTGCCAGCAGGTCAAGGCAGAGAGGCAGAGGCCAGGAGGACTGTTGCAGCCATTGCCCATTCCGGAGTGGAAGTGGGAGCACATCACGATGGACTTTGTTTCGGGATTCCCGCGTACTCCAGGAGGGAAGGATGCGATTTGGGTCATCGTTGACAGGTTGACCAAATCGGCCCACTTCTTGCCATTCAAAGTGGGTTTGTCTACCGAGAAGCTATCAGAGATGTATATGAGGCAGATAGTCAGACTTCATGGGATTCTAGTAAGCATTGTATCGGACCGGGATAGTCGTTTCACTTCACATTTCTGGAGGAGCTTGTATATTAGCTTGGGCACTCAGCTCAAGTTTAGTACTGCATACCACCCGCAGACAGACGGACAGTCAGAGCGGACCATTCAGACGCTGGAGGACATGCTGCAGACTTGTGTCTTGGACTTTGGAGGATCTTGGGAGAGTCACCTGCACTTAGTAGAGTTTGCATATAACAACAGCTTTCAGGCCAGCATCGAGATGTCCCCTTTTGAGGCACTGTACGGGCGTAGATGTCGTACACCCTTGTCTTGGGATGATGTTGGGGAGCGAGTTTTATTGGGGCCTGAGATGGTTGTAGATGCAGCAGAGAAGGTGAAGCTTATCAGAGATCGGCTTCGCGTGGCGCATGACAGACATCGGCACTGGGTCGACAGCCACCGCAGACCTTTGGAGTTTGAGGTACAGTTTAGAGATAGGATTAGAATTAGGTTGTCTTGTTTGTGTTTTGATTAACCATGTTTGATTATCATAATTAAATTGAGACCTTATTTGTGATTAGGTCGGAGACCAGGTATTCTTGAGGATATCTCCGACACGTGGCACGATACGTTTTGGTGGAGGTGGGAAGCTTAGCCCGCGTTTCATCGGCCCTTTCGTTATCAGCGGGAGAGTCGGTGACGTATCTTACAGGCTAGACTTACCACCAGCATTGGTTGGAGTCCACAACGTATTTCACGTATCGCAGTTGAGACGATACGTGGCAAATCCTAGCCATGTACTTGATCATTCCGAGATCGAGGTGGGTCCTACTCTTCGTTATCCAGAGCAGCCTGTTGAGATTCTGGATCGACGGGAGAAGGCATTGAGGAACCAGACGATACCTTTGGTTCGTGTCGCATGGAGGCATCATTCTCCAGGAGAGTCCACCTGGGAACGGG